>JAUZNC010056357.1:0-14302 GCA_034780395.1 Vannuccia rotundouncinata | reverse complement strand
CATTTTCTGCGGTCCTATATACACACCGGCGCAAGGCTTAGTTAGCATATACAGAGCTAACAGCCAACTACCGTTGGTTTAGATAATCGAAGAAGTGTTTCAATCTAAAATATAAGGAAGCATCTGTGATTGTAACTGATCAATAATGTTACAGAACATTGGTTATGCATAATGTTTATAGTAATAAGGCATTCTAATTTACAATAAATTTTCGTTTTGTGAATTATTTTAGTGCACCTTTTTAATTATATTTTCTCCAAATTTTAATATTAGGGATATGATTAATAAGAAGCATTTACGTTATTTGTTTAAATGTCTTCTCTATTTTAAACACTTTTTGTTTAATAATTATGAAATACATATTTCAAATTTTTTTATCTTGTTTTGGAGTGTGCAATCGATTGTACTACGGATTTTGACCTGATATTATTGGCTCTATACTTATTCGGATGAGTGTAATTGACACCAAAGTTCACTTTTATTCACTCCAAATACGTATATCGCTGCAATAAGGATTAAAAGAATCTTTGTTGTTCAATCTAGTGTGGTTTTCGTGATTAAAATTCGTATAAATTAGTGTGAGTGACTTTATGGTTTTCTAAATGTTTACTTGTTATTATAAATGTATTCCCCTAATACACTATGCTTACATAAGTTTATTCCAAATTTAATTGAACGTATTCTATCATAAATTCGAAAATATGATTAATAATAAATATCTTGATTGCGATAATTAAGTATAGATTGTTTTAGGGGGACTATACAGATTAAATCTTTCAAAAGGTTTTCTAATTGCGATTAGTTTGATGGTTAAATGTTATATTCGGCCGAATAATTTGTTTTCATACTATACAATAAAGGTTTTGAGTAATAAAATAGTTATTCAGTGATTACCACCTACTTTCTGAGGAGCGAAACTTTACGGACTTTAAATACTGTAATTTTTCTAATTTTAACTTATTGAGAACATTTATATTTCTAACAATTAAATTCATATAAAATTTTTATCTCCGATATTTTTATCTATGAACGCAACGAGCTATCAAAAATAAACAACAACATTAAATTTACTTTTCATACAATTGAAATACACATTTCTATCGTAGACAGATTACCTTCAAGGGTTGTTTTATTTCAGATGGACGGTCCTTACAATCAACGTGTGCGCCCCGCGAGCAGTGAGACAAGTCTATCAGGTGAAGCCCTAATCGGGGCCATCGACCAGGGCACCAGTAGCTCCCGCTTCCTGCTCTTCTCTCGTACTGGAGAGCTCGTCACTTTCCATCAACAGGACCTCCCGATACTCGTTCCCAAGGAGGGTTGGGCCGAGCAAGATCCGGACCTTCTTGTCTCCTCGGTGCTAGCCTGTATTGACAAGGCAGTTAAGAATCTCATGTCCATGGGATTAACTGCTGAAGTAGGATTATATTCTGTTCTATCGATGTTAAATATTTTGCTTTAACTGGTGCTTAAGTTTGATATTTTGTGAAGAACTTATTCTAATGGAATGTGCACATTACTCTTCAGTCTGTTGTGACTATTGGTATCACAAATCAGCGAGAAACGGTGGTTGTTTGGGATAGGAACACTGGCAAACCTCTTTACAATGCAATTCTGTGGTTGGATGGCAGAACTGCTGAGACTGTGCACAATCTCACGGAAAAAACAAAAAATAAAAAAGCCAATGATTACCAGGTGCGAAAAGTTTTAGTTTTGTGTTACTTATTCTTAGGGTATTGTTGGATATATGATTTCTAATAATTAATTTATGGGACTCAACTCACTTTTTAACCGTTTTTGTTCCTCGCATGGAGAATCGAAAATCTCTGGGAATGAATTATGCAATTTTGTCCAGTAACCGTACTGATTAGTTAAAATTTGATACTAAATTAAAATTCGTGTCTATATTGTGCTCTTAAACTTTTAAACCTGACACCTTAATAAATTTTTTGTTTGCTGGTTTTGATGTCCCGTAATAATTAAGAGTGTCCCGCCTTATAGCATATCTGTGGCCTTCCTCTGAGCACTTATTTCACCGCGGGTAAGATCCGTTGGTTGCTAGACAACGTACCCCCGGTACAGACAGCTTACGAGAGTGGTAACCTTATGGTAGGAACAGTGGACACTTGGCTCATCTGGCGATTAACTAAGGGGGCTGTCTATGCCACTGATGTGACCAATGCTAGTCGTACTATGCTCATGAACATTCACAGACTGGAATGGGACAAAACCATGTGCAAGTTAGTGCCTGTAAATGTACTGTTCTTGTGTTTTTGACAGTATCAATGTCTTTCAAATAGTCTAATCTATTTACAAAATTATTCATTTTCTTTGCTAAATATTTATTTTTTACTTTTAACTGTTAGTATACTACTTCTATTAAAACGAGTAATATATTTTAAAACTACGTATTTCTATTTATACAGAGTTTTTGACATCGACATGTCAATCCTTCCAAAAATTCGTTCCTCAGCAGAAGTGTACGGAACAGTTGCAGTGGAGGGCCCGTTACTAGGTACGCCCATATCGGGAGTTCTTGGTGACCAACAGGCGGCTCTTGTCGGACAGGACTGCTGTCGGGCAGGGCAGGTTAAGAACACTTATGGAACAGGCTGTTTCATGCTCTGTCACACTGGCGAGGAGGTGCGTTTCTCGAAACACGGTCTGCTTACTACAGTAGCCTACCAGATGGGGCCAGACAAGCCGGTGTCTTATGCTCTGGAGGTTAGTTAATATCTTTCCTTTATATCCTTAACTTGCAATAGACTGATAATAAATTGGCATGCTTGGTGTGGTCAGGGGGCCGTAGCTGTAGCAGGGGCTGCTGTCAGATGGTTGCGGGACGGCCTGGGCATTCTTCAATCTGTTGACAAGATCGAGGAGTTGGCGAGTCAGTGTGGGGACACCGCCGGTTGCTACTTTGTGCCTGCCTTCACGGGGCTGTTGTGTCCCCACTGGGCCCCAGAGGCACGAGGCACCATAGTAGGCATCTCCCAGCTCACCCGGCCCAGTCATATAGCCCGAGCGACACTGGAGGCGGTGTGCTTCCAGAGTGGGGAGCTGTTGGCGGCCATGTTGAAGGACCTGGGAGGTCAGGAGATGACTGGCCGAGTGGAGAAACTTCGAGTAGACGGAGGAATGGTGGCTTCCAACTTGCTCATGCAGCTCCAGGCGGACCTTGCTGGTTAGCTTTCTGTTTAATAACTGTTTACCTTCTTTTGTTGATAGCTTTCGAAGTTTGGTCAATCAAGTGTGTAAAATTAATAAATCGATAATATTATTGATTTTTTAAAGTTGTCAAAATCTGTAAAATTAATAAATGATAATATTATTCATTTTTAAAGTTGTCAAAATCTGTAAAATGAATAAATGATAATATTATTGATATTTTAAAGTTGTAAAAATCTGTAAAATGAATAAATGATAATATTATTGATTTTTTAAAGTTGTGAAAATCTGTAAAATGAATAAATGATAATATTATTGATTTTTTTAAATGTTGTCCAATCTGTAAAATTAATAAATGATAATATTATTGATTTTTTAAAGTTGTCAAAATCTGTAAAATTAATAAATTATAATATTATTGATTTTTTAAGTTGTCAAAATCTGTAAAATTAATAAATCGATAATATTATTGATTTTTTTAAATGTTGTCCCGAATTAGTTTAAAGATCAAGATTTTTTTCGATTTGTTGTTTAAAATATTTGATTGACCGATTTCTTCATGCTAACAATATTGTAAACAACGTTATTGATTTTTTATAACATTACTTCTAGTCTATCTTCCTCGTGTATCAGATGTGACCATTGAACGGCCCACAATGACCGAGACAACCTCCTTGGGTGCTGCAGTCGCCGCCGCTATTGGAGTGGGTATCGATCCGCAGGACATGGTCCAACAATCGAGTGAGGAGTTCAGCCCCTCTATCTCTCCCGAAGAGCGTCAACAGCGCAAGAACCGATGGAAAATGGCCGTCCAGAGGTCGTTGGGTTGGGACTTGTGTCCCAGCAACCATCCCGTAATGGTGTCCTCTCCGTCCTCCCTGGTGTGGACTGGAGTCAAGCTAGTCTTGCCGTGTCTTCTTGTTGGTCTAGGAATCAGTGTTACCTTCAAGTATATCAGAACTAACCTGATAAAGCGTTAAACAACTCAAGCAACTATAATTGTATGTGCCATTATTGTTGATATTCCTGACTATTTAGAAACCACTGACATTTTCTTTCATTCGCCTTTTTATTATTTCCTTCTTTGAAATGCATTGATTTTTTAGAAAAAATCACAATAGCAAACAGCATGATAAACATTAGTGGATTAAGAAATATTACTAGGATATTATAAAATATTTTCTCATTTGTGATGATAAATTTTTTGATATTATATTTTGACTATGTTTTTTTACCTGGAATGAAAGCCATTAACCTGTATTTAATTAAAGATTGCCATTAAAAGTATTCATTTCAAAATTCAGAAATAGTTATATTAAATTGTGCCCAATGATTTTTAATAATTTACTCCTTTCTTTTCTTCTATCATCAGACACTAAAGCTTTTTTCTCGTGCTTCATTTTGTTGTATTTAAATTGATAAGGAATTATTATGATATATTTTTTAATGAAATATCTTTTGTTTATTGCAATATCCTTCCAATTTTTCCATATTATAGTGGGTAAAATTTCTGTAAATCAATTGAAATGTGTATAAATAGTAAATATGGAAACTATAAATTGATATAGATATAAGCTATTGGAGATTAATCTGCTAAAAATTAAGCTTCGTAAATTTGTAAAAAAAATCTATTTGAACGGAATAATTCTACAATTGCAATTTTGTATTTAAATTGTATAACTTTTCACACATTGAATATCCTATTTTCAATCAAATAATTCTTGTTTAATAAACTATTCTTTAATTTTTTCAATGTTACTTTCTTTTTACTAGCAAGCGCTATTTAAATTGTAAACTAGTTAATCATTTTCGAATTATGTATTTCGTTTTCTATGTTTACAGATAATCATAAATTATTATAGATTATTATAAATTTTTATTATTATTATTACCTATAATTAATATTTATCTAATTATTAATTATTATCTAATTAATTTTTCAATTTTGTAGCTTAAGTAAGTATTATTGTACCCGAAAATATTGTAAATATGAAGCTACCATAGTTTTATCTATATGATATAACTATTTTATCTATGAACATAAATCATTTTCAGCGAGTTATTTTATTCAATTTTTTTGCTGCTCTAACCAGGATTTTCTTTCGAAAAATGGCACATTAAAAATAAAGAAAGAAATCCATAATTTTTTTTCCAAATAGAATCACTTAATTTTCTCCTTTGAATTAAATAAATTTCATTACTAATATAAGGTAAACCCGAAAAATTTGTTATGTGTGCTTTGAAATAAATAAATGTCTCTTCTTGTTCCTGTATATGCGTATGTATAAAAAACTTTTAAGTCTTTCTATACATCACTGTTAAACAAATCAGTTTTCGTTTAAGTGCTGATCTATCGATTTAATTCCTAATGGGTTAATAGAAATATTTTTTGATGACATTCCTTAATTTTACTCATCCTTTAAAAATAAGAGTTGAGTTAATTAAAAATGTGTTGTCAAGTTATAATAATAACTCTTAGCCCAGTATTCCATTATCCACTCTTCGCCACATATATATGTAATTAAAAAATGCGTCACCCAGACATGATATTTGAAAAAATTTATGAAACTATCTTAATGAAAAATAACGCTAAAAATACCAAACCCTATCACAAAACCTATCCTAGGGCCAGTAACATGATGGATTCGTTGAATTATTTATCCAAACCATAGATATAATTGCGATAATAGATATATTTTATATCTATGATCTATGTCATGCATAAACTGACTAATATTCACTTAATAGTAATGGAGAGTGTGGAGAAATATATCTCAACAGTTAATCAATAATAAATTCATGGGAGTCATTAATGCATTTCAAATATACACTGTAATAGTTTCGTTTGTTTATAAAGAGAGAATTTAATCAATATATATTGATCAATTATATTAATTTATAAAATATATAATATATTGTTAAAATTTCATCTGTAAAACGAAACTATAACCGTATATTAGTGAAATCCACTTTAAAAGCTTTTTTGATCAGTTTGCGATCTAGATAAATATTATATTACTCATTTCAATGAATGTACAGGGCTTCCACAAAGTCACGCATCATAAGAAATTTTTTATAAATATTTTTTATTATTGTTATTTATACAAAATATGACTCTTGGTTACATTTAAATCTATGTACATATGTATTGGTTAATAATATATGGTTTAATAATCACAGAACATCTGAAAGAGCGAATAATTTCAGAATGTGCCAATGTTAATGGAAATGCTGAAATGCTTTTAAATGTTCGTCGAAATTTTACAAAACATATTCTACTGTGTGTCAACAAATAGGCTGTCATGTTGAACACATTATGTAATTAATTTCTGTTTGTGGACATTTTGTAGTTAATGTATAAATGTTATATTGTGTATATTAATATTATAATAAATATTCAAAAATAAATATTTTCTATTTTTCCTATGATGCGCGACTTTGTGGACACCCTGTAGTTAATGCACCAATTCCTTTTGTACAAGGCTGCATTTTTGGTATTCCATTTGAATAATATGTTAAATTTTTTTTTCTGTGTATTTGTTCAGAAATATTGAATAACACTTTTAAGGCTTTATTAATAGGAATTATAATTCTTCAAATATCTATTTATCCATTTCACAATATCTTTTCATATTTTAACGTAATATTTTTGTTATAATTAATAATAAATTTACATGAACGTTAATTTTATAGATTTAAATTTTTTCCATAACTTTAATATACTTTTTGCTTTTGCGACGTGTCAGTTTTACAGCAGCAGTTATACACTTATAAGAAAAGGAAGCTCTAATGACCGTGGTAATTTATAAATACATTTTTTGTGTTTTATTTTAATTTTATGTGACCAATAGATTGCCTAAGCTTGAAGGATATGCTATACTAGTCCCAAATCACAAAAAAATAGTTTCCTAAAAATACTGCTGTCTACAAGGGCGTAGCCAGGGGTGTGTAGGGGTGGTGCATTCCCCCTGCAAAAGACTATGTTCCGCTTTCAAAGTACAACAAAAGAATTGTGGTGTTGTTTTTTAGGACAAGAAGAAAACGAATTCCAATAGATAGCAAACCAGGGGCATATATACCTATAGCTATTGCAATGGGGGTTGTATTTTGTTCAAAAAGGCACTTTTTGAATTAAAAAAATTATTTTTTCAGTCAAGTATCAAATATGTAAAATTTCAGACTTTAATAATTAGATTTAATAATAATATATTTTAGGAAATATACTTGTTAAATATAATTTACAAAATTAACAGATATATACTGATTGAGCTGGTTGATTTTAATTTTATTATATAATTTGTTACAAAAAAAATTGTTTTTGATTCCTTTTACAATTAATAACTATACATATATATGTAGATATCTATAGTGATACTTATTTATAATGAATTTAAAATTTTTTTTTGTAAAATATTTATTCAGGTTCACTGCACCTGTGGTAATTACTAATTGGTAATAAACAATTAAAAATTATGTTTTTATACTAATTTTATTATATAGCCCATTTAAACATTTTGTAATTCTTTTTCATATTAATACAATCAGACCTAGGGCTATCAATTAATATATATATATTGATTTAATTTATTGATTTTATTCAAAATTTACCATTTTTTACAGTTTTTGGCTTCTAGTGTCTCAGGAATCCCTACCTAACATATTTTTATTACAGATTAAGAATCACCAGAACTAGGGCTATCAATTGGTATATATTTTGATTATCTTACTACTCCATAAAAGATTGATACTTATTTATTTTACACAAATTTTACTGTTTTTTTTTTTACAGTTTTTGGCTTCTACCCACTCAGGAACCACTACAATATAATTATAAGACTATTCAGCCAACCACTCAATTAGATCATAATATGCTACATGACCTACAATTTTTTAAATAATTTTGTGGCCATAAGATATAATTATAACTGAGTAAATTTAATTGATATTAGTTCATTATTATATTATATTATCCAATCAAGTGCTCATAGAATTATACAACCAACTAGTCAATAATTACAGTCCAAATAGAAAAAATAACACTTTTTAATATTAATATTATTTTAAGTATTTTCTATATAGTAAAATGATTGACAAAATTTCATGAATTTGGAGTTAATTGTTTAAGACATTATAGTATAGAGCATTTTTGAATTTTGTCATTTTGTTATTTTTATCCTCTGACAAAGTGTAACAAGTACCTATATATTTTACAGAATATAATATATGTAACCAAGCTGTTAACACCAAAATAATAATATGGTAAAATAATTGAGTATTCAATAAAATATGTGTACACACAGACTTGATATTAACATTGAATGCTTGTAAAATAAGCTATATATTATATAAAAATTAAAAATTATTATTATCCTTTTAATCTATCACTCACACACTAAGTAACTGTTGGAACAAAACATTTCTTTCTTTTTATATTCTGCTTAATATCTAAATCATTAAATGTATACATTTAATTTTATGAATTGCAAGCTTTAAAATGCATATGATTGACTAATTATGATAAACAGTAAAAGAAGAGAAAATAAAAGTGATATAACACAACAATATTTATATAATATATTATTCATATTTTGAAATATATACAATATCATAAATGGCAATACATCATATATAATTTTATTGAATTAAAAATAAAATATGTATAACTTAACCGCTTAACTGCTACCCAAATTTATTGTGAATGTTCACTATATGTGGCCAAAAAATTATATATATATATTTAATTTTCTTTTATTTATAAATATTTATGTAGTTCATATTATACAGTGACAATCATATGATAAATATTGATAGAAATGTTAGTATTGTGATATGATAAAGAGATGAACAATGAAACAATGAACAAGTGGTAACAATAAAAAATGTTACTTATAGTTTTGTTCTGTGTGATACTTTTTGAAGCATTCTCCTACATAGAGGGGATGCCTTGATTGACATTTTGGACAATAGAAAGTAGTATCCTTTCTACTAGCACAACCCATATGAGTGTAGATAGTGCAAACACAACAGTTTTTGCTAGGATTCGATTTCCCAGAAGGCATTGGAGGAATTCTTTCAATAAAATGTCTGCAAGAAAAGGTGTCTAAATGAGCTGTCTAATATATCTATACTTATATGTTTTATATTGGCATCAAACTAGGCTCCTCAATATCAAACTTACCTTTCACTTAATCTAATATCATCATCAGTCAGTGGAGCAGGATTGTTTCTTTCATCACCAGGTTCCTCATCATTGAGTACCATGTGCAATGCTTGCACCATAAATTGCATGTAGTGCTGCATGCCTCCATCAGATTTGTATATGAAATGTGCATTGAGAGTAGCATGCTGAAGAATATATGGTATGAGCTTCTTGGTCCACTTCATTGTCTTTTTAGCAGTCAGTACACACTGATAAGTTGATCTGTTTTATCCACACCTCCCATATTAGTATTGTAGCGAATGATAGCATTTGGTTTCTTGACCATGACAATTCCTTTTCTTCTCGAGGGTACCTCAGTAGTTTGGTGGTCATTGTAGATAGCATATACACTGGTTTTTTGTCTGAATATACAAGTGCAAGCATTGGACCATTTCATACAGCAGTTACTTCTGCAGACAATTTAGTCATTTTCTTTTCTTTTATAAATTTTGACATAAACTTTCTGCCTTTGACCATAGTTCCAAAAGCTCCTATTTGTCATTGGTAAAGTTCATCAAATAAGAGATGTGATGAATAGAATCGATCAATATAAAGGTGATACCATTTGTTTGTGTAGTTTTCCAACAGATGAAGGACAATTTTTTCAGTTTTGCCAAATTGAGTAAGTTCTGGATAATGATCAGTCTCAAAGTAAATTTCGTAGTTTAGTGTGTATTCTTCATGACACACTTAATACAATTTCATACCAAACCTGGCCCATTTTGCTGGAATAAAGATTTTCCAAGATATCTTTCCAAGCCATTTCAAGAGCGACTCGTCTAAGGAAATGTTCTGGTCAGGTACATAAACTTGTTGAAATCTTTCATTCAACAATTCTGTCACAGGATTCACCGTGTAGCAATGTCATTCTCTGGCATTATCTGGCAGATGACTTATCATTGAAATGAAAAAATTTCAACATAATTTCAAATCAATCATGGGACATTATTTTTGAAAACACCAGAGTGTTCAACAACCGTTCTTTTGTCCAATATGATTCAATTGTTGGCTTATGAATGAAACCATAAGCCAAATCATAGCTATAAACTTCAACATTTCATCGGCATCAGTTTCTTTCCACTTATAGACCCTTGAGGTTGCCTTCAAATTATGACTCGCAATAAATTGGTCTGCATACAGGTTAGTCTGATAAACTAACAGTTGTAGAAGCTCATCAGTTACAAACAATTTGATGTAATCCATATGCAGCAATCCATTGGTGTCAACTTGTACTCCAGGAACTGCAGTAAACACATGAGGAGCAGGGAGGTATCATCTGCAGACTTCCATGCACCTCCATCTGTGTGTACAAATCCAGTTGGAGAATGAACAGTATGTTACTTTTAATTTTGCAATTTTGTTGATCATCATATTTCACAGATCATACCTTTTGTCTTTCTACATTCTACTGGAGTTAATTAGTATTTCTGTCTTGTATATGGTTGAATATTTTCATCTAAAAAGTAATATACAAATATTATAAGGAATTCCTATCATTTAAATTTTCAAAAATATATTACCGTTTACGTTTTTCTGAGATTCCTCAAATATTGAGACTCCGACACCTCCATCAATTCCACTCCAGAAGCTAGTGGTTGCACCATCATCAAATGGATTGTCCAGCGGCAGAATTGTGTCTCCTAAGACAGTCAACACTTCCTCGGACACAGAATTCATTATTGTGTCTGAATTTCCTCCAACCAGTCTTTCCCATGGATTTTTTTGTTAAAATTAAATCCTTCTTGCACTTCTCCTTCAGGTGCTTCCATAATCCTTGGAGCTGTTTCACATCCACTGCTACATCTGAAAATCTCGCGTTAAATGCCATTTTTACTTCCTTCCATGCTTCAACTTTCTTCTTTAAAACCATACCAGAATATTCTTTGTTTTCTATTACTGTATTTGATTTAATTATTTCAGTTAAATAAATTCTTTGGGAAGCCATTACATTTTTACTTTTGTTGGAAGGTTGCATTACAAAATATAAGTAGTGATGGATTAGCTATGAATAATCTTTAATTACATTTCATTTGCAGCAAAAGGTAAGATATAACTACTACACAGCTAGCATGTTAATTCATGTTGCGATAGGTATATTATAATTGGTTGACAGTAAAGTTTAAAATGCAACTTACTTATTAAGCATAATAAGCCTTGGCCTATTCTTTTTTTAAAAAACGAAAAATAAGCCATGGCCTATTGAGGCCACAGCTTCAAATGAGTGTTTTATAAATCCACCCTTTATAGCTTGAATTTGTCATAAAATATAAGGTTGTGCAGCCATGTGTCAAACCCATCAAATGCAAAATTCGTATTGCTGGCATATGGCAGAAGGTACAACACTCATACCAGTGGCTACTAACCAGGCTGGTCTTGCCAAATCCTGCTGGTCCACATATATACATTATTTTCCCCTCATTCATTGTTCTATGAACCCTCTCACATAAATGACGCCATAGAGAGCAGATGGGTATGACATTGTCTGCTTCTAGACTACAGACTGCACAGGATAGGTGTGCATCCTGGCATCTGACTAGTAGGTGTTGAACTTGAGTATCCTATAATATATATAAATATATAATATGAATGAAAATAATATGTAGTTGTAAAGTTTAATTAATTATAATATAATTAAAATATGTATACTCAGTTGCATATATGTGCATATATACTCACTCAGAAGAACTGGAAGTCTGGATCCAGGATGGTGTAATAAGAAGGAATCTGTCTCCATTGGCATACTTGCCGACTTTGGGTATCACATCACCCATCAATGCAATAGAACTGTGAGACTGGGAATGTCAGCGGGTACCCTCAAGAGAGCAGGGTACACATCGGTATGTGTTACAGCCTTAATGGTGGTGACCTCATTCTGGACCAACCTCAACTCGATGATGTAAGGCTCGACATTGGGGTCATCCTCCTGAGCACCACCCAGTGCAGCGATCACGGCCTGCTGGACCAATCTTAGTTGAATTGCCACTTTAAGCAAAGGGAGAGATTCGTCTATAGTTATACGAGTCATATATATATATATAAGAGTTATAATATTGAAGAATACAAATGAATATATACATACTTTCAGTCTGAGGAAGATGTGGAGGTTGGTGAGCAAGTCAGCCTCAGGAACATCTGAAAAGGGCTTATCAGGGTCAGTTTCTACAGTGGGTACACTGGTTGCAATAACCAGTCGCTCGAGACGCCCAGCTCCAAGGGACTCTCTGAGTTGTTGTCTCACGTCCTTCTTGTCAAGGGTTGCCTTCACAAGGCCAGAGATAAAGTAATGCACAAGAGTGCGTGCCCTGGTATTGTTGACAACAGTGTGGCCTGATCTGGAGTCAACAGACGATCGACTTCCTATGCTTTGAGACATCAGACTAAGCAGAATACCGCTGACTGAATGATGAGCCAGAGCCTTAAGAGGAAGCCCAACCAGATAAACTTGAGTTGATGCTGCTGGCAATACCGATGGGCTGAATTTTACATATTCTGGCCTGTAGCTTAGAGACTCGTTCCCCAGACTTCGGAGCCTTAGCGTGTGCAGCTGGTATTGTCGCCATTGTTTTTGTTGTGACTGCTGACAGTGGTACTGTTAGTGGTGGTGGTGGAGTTGTTGATGTTTTCTTTCGGAGGCTTGATTGAGTGCACACTCTTTCAACTTCTAAATTTATAGTATGGGTGAGAGTGTTTCTTTGTTTCCCAAAAACATTACTTAAATGTCTTTATACAAGTATATATATAGTAGTCTTTATAATCACCATACATAATCATCACCCTGCATATATGTACATATGTATAATCATAAAATCATCTTTAAATATATTCGGTTCCTATGTAGATATATATGTATAGTATCTTGTGAGCATTTATAAACATCAAGACTTACATATATATTTATGTATGTTTCACCGAACGAGTGCCAACCTGTATTATGTGAGCGTACATGAGAGAAAATATATATTCTTCCCTTCATATTATATATATATATATATTATATATAGTACTTTATATGTATTTGTTATCTTAATTTACTAAAATTAAAATATAATTAATTGTATAATATAATTAAAGTATATCATGTAATCTTATAATACGCGTATGCATACATATTTGACATTTATATATCATATATAATGTCGAGTATATATTATAATATGTAAGTAATATATTATGTGTATCATGAAATCATTACACATGTTATAGTATAATAATCACACCACACAGAAAGGGAGAGAGAGCGATTGCTCATAATAATTCTTCAACTGTAATTGACATAATATGCTTATACAGATATAGAAAGATATATTGTTTCTATATATGTATTCAGAAACAATTTATTAATATAGAAATATATATTGTCTTACAAGTTCTCTGCAGATTATGATGAGACGATTGAGATGAGAGGATGACGTGTATTGAAATGATGATCAGGATCTGAAATCGCTATACTATATAAAATGTATAGTATATATTATTATTATTGATCTATATTAAATATATACCTACACCTATTATTATTTATGAGATAATATCATTGTTATATAGTTGTATATTATGTATAATATATGTAGTATACAATATATTATACGTGTTATTCAATATACATATTATATATATAATATAATTATAGATATCGTAAGCATATATTAAGTAAATATATAATATATATAGTAGCTATCTCGCAATAAGGTTTTATATATTTTATTTATATCATACACTAATATAATATATAGTAGAAAAGTTCTAATAATTATCGTTGGTCAATCGTGAATGATCATTATTATAAGTCAAATATACTACACATAAGTTATATATATAAGTATCAATAGACATATATAGCTATCTATATATTTTATACTATTGTACCACCTTGACTGTGTATATACACGTAACACTTTTAATTGTCTTTTCTAATGCGTGGATTAATTTTCATAC
>JAUZNC010056346.1:4264-14304 GCA_034780395.1 Vannuccia rotundouncinata | reverse complement strand
AATTTTAGCAATAAATTAAATTTCACATATTTTGTTGGATTGACCATTATGACCTTTTACCATATAAAATAAATTAGTTCCTACTCCATTCACACACACGCGTACACGACCTATTCACATGCAATTTTCCAAATATTAAAATTTGTTGAAGATAAATCGGATTTTAAGAATACTCCCACATTACCCATTATGCACCCACTCCTCACTCACGAGGTATTTTCCAGGGAATTAAAATTTTCTGTGGGTAAATGTATGCGGTATTTGATCATTCTCTTACGCATTAAAGTTATACCTCGATAGATTATTTTGATAAGGACGAGAATATTAATTTTATAAAAATGTTTCAGATTTTAAGTTTTTTAACAAATTTACTATCATTTCTAAAATCATTTCTAAAATCCTAAAATCCATTTAAATTCTTTTAAAATCCCTAAATTCATAAATTATATATAATCATTATTTTATTTACATTTATTACATTTTAACGAATTATATATACGTTTATCATATTGTAATGAATAAAAAAATGTATCATTGCTAAAAATCTATAAAAATCCCTAAATATCTTTAAAAATTCCAAAAAAAGTACAAAAATCCATAAAATCATGAATAGTATCTAAAATTCGATACAAATTAAAAAAATCTCTAAATCTTAAAATATCTCGAATTATTATTTTTTAACTATTAAGAGATTTCCACATATTTTATCACATTTGAATATTGTTAAAAATCATTAAAAGTTACTAAAATTCAATAAAATTTAAATCTATTTAAAATAAATATCACCATAAAGTTTCAAAAAAGTCCCAGGATGTAGCCGGCCCCATTAGTGCCAATAATTTTGAGATTATAGTTTAGAATACGTTCGGTTTATTTGGTAGTATTCAAACATATAAAACTAAATATATATATTCATTGCATGAAGTTTAGGATAAATGTGGAATATAGTTAGATACATTAAATGTGACTCCTGATCCATTGACAATCTTGATATGTTTTCACAGAAAAAGATTTTGTTTTAATGTTTGTGCGTTTATTTCTAGTATGGCCTTTGATAACTCCAGCCTGTCTCCATTGGTTTTCTCTAAAAACAAGTAATGGACCACCGCTATCTCCAAAAGAAGTACTTTGAGGAAGATCGGCAACATAGCAAAGTAGTAAAGTTGGGCAATTTACTTGACTTCTTGGAAGATTAATATAGTGCAAAATTTTCTTTCTAAAATATAAATATCAACATTTATGATTCTCATGTACAATTTAATTTACATTTACTTTGTAATACTGATATCATTAATGATATTTTATAATAGGTTGTATAATTCTAATTTTAAGTTTAGAATTTGATAACTATTAACTACATACATTAATCGTCACGAAATAATGTACAATTCAAGCTTCTATTATGGCTCTTATTTCGTCGCTGAGTCCGATATGGTTCCTCGCAGTGATGATGTCTCGAAGTTCTTTTATTTGTTGTTGCACGCTACCATTGCCATCAATGGTATGGATAGTTTTATGGATTTATCCTTGGAATTCTTGCATTTTCGCCTTTTTTCAGTTCCATGTAAATCTGTCTTCGATCTTACCTTTATCTTTCTGATTTCCATGATGATTGGGTTATGGTCTGATCTCATTTCATTGTAGCATTTCCAATCACATTTGTTCGCAAGATCTTCGTTACATATCGATACGTCTGGTGTTGACTTTCTTTCTAGTCCCCTTTCAAATCTCCTGATATTGCCATTGTTGAGTATCATCATCTGATTGTCTTCTATCCAGTCAGCTATGAATTGACCTCTATTGTCTTGTGTATCGGTCCATAGGTCGTGGTGAGCATTCATGTTTCCGATTATAAGCCATTATTTTCCGTTGTGGCACATGATGTGGTCTATAATTCTGTTGCCTACCTCTTTGCTTCTTCTTTGGTGTTCTGGTGGGATATACACGTTGAGGATCTACACTTTCTCTTATCATTAAACATGAATTTTACTGCTTGGAGCACTGTAATGTTGTTATCTTTGTGAGTGAAATTGTTTGTGTTTATTTCTTGGTAGGGGAGGCCTATTCACGTCAGTATGATAAGTCTTCCACCTCTTTCAAAAAAATATACTCCTTGGTTCCTTATTATGTCTTTCCTACAAAAGCTGTATCCTTTTATGATAATTAGTTGTCTTCATTGATGCATTTGGTTTCCTGGATGGCAGCAGTTCAATAATGTTGGTTCCTAATTATTTTTCTAGTTCAATAATGTTGGTCTTGAGGTAGTCGCAGTTCCATTGGAGGAACCGTATTGATTTGGGGTCCGTTTCTTTCTTATTAACCCCCTGTGATGTCGTTTACTTATTTAATGTACTTCTCATTATTTTTTCACTTGTACTTCTCACAAGACCAGTTGTTGTCTTTCTTATTATTCTTTGTCTGCAAGTTTCTCCACTGTATTTAGGGCTGTGGTGTACCCCTTTCTTACAGTTGATTGTTTTGACCCCTAATTTTGTCATACTTTTCTTGCAAGTATAGCAGTTTCTCCTGTTTGGTATTTTGGTAATGGCTGATTTCCAATGAGCTCTAAGGACCCCTGTGTGGGATTGGTGGAAGCTTTCATTATCGCATTTTGTTGAATTCCAGTACAGGTTTCCTATGATTATCTTTCCACTACAGAGTTTGCTGAAGTAGTATTTCTAAAGTCCTGAGATATTGTTATTGATGTATGTATTTTTTCTCGTAGAGTCGGGGTCCGTGGGTGACTCGATGTTGGTCTACATTCCATTTCAAACGATCCGCTGTTCCAAGATGTAGTAAGACATAAAGTTAGAATGTATGCACTGTAGTTCAAAACGTATATACTGCTGGTCTGTATGAAATCTCCCATAAAACAATCCTAATCCCACGTCTCATGCATGGTATCCATGAAGATGACGCTGACCAAAGAGTTAAACGATTTTTCAAAATTTGTGATGCAGATGCATATTTTTTTGATCTAATCATACAAACTAAAGAAGCATGGTTTAAGTCAAATGGTCACATTAACAGGAACAATTATTTTAACTTGTGAAATGATAATCCTCATTTTAAAGTTGCATAAGAGTATAATTCCAACTTTTCAGAGCCATGTCTGATGTAGAATTTAGTAATATTTCAACAAGATGGTGCCCATCCTCAGTATATCGAATATGCTCTGTTACATTTGTAAGTTCAATGACTTTTATATAAAATGTATTATTATACTGTAATGATAAAATGATAGTTATATTGTTTATATTATTTTAAAATAGTGCATACATTTACATTACATTAGGTTAGATTTCATATTTTATTATATTTCAAAAGTATATTTGTTTATTCGTTATGTAACGGAAATAATGTTTTCATTTTAGTCAATATCATAACACAAATATATATTATATGTATGAAAATTCAATATTAAAATTGCACTATTTTTTGTGTTTAAAAGGAACATTAAATCTAAATTTCTTTTTGATAGGGGCCTAGCACTAATATATATTTACATATTACATCAACTATTTAATCTTACCTATTATTTGAGTCTAACCCAAATCCTGCCAATCGGAACGTTTCGGTGTCCCCAATGTTTTCACAATGAAGAACAACAGGCTGAACATACTCATTAAAAAAGAATGGTGCGGATAGCTTTATAATGCCAAAATCTCTTGATTTCACAAGATCTGATTGGCAAGGGGCAGGATTTGCCGTCCATCCTGGGTATGTGAATCCGCGAGCCACATGTCTTACTTTAAAAAAATCACAATTTAACAGTAATTAAACCAAATAAAATAATAATACTCAACTACAGACAAAATTAAATTTGAAGTTTATTAGTTAATTTAAAAATCTTCATTAAAGCATATTTTAGCTGATTTGTTCATATTGCTGTTCACATTGGAGTACATTAAAAGAGAACACAGTCAGACACATAATGTTTCATGATTTCTGTTCAACTTTATTTGCTTATTTAATTCAACTATTTAATGGAATCCATTCTTTGTCCATGCATGATAAATCAATAGAATATGTTTAGGAACGAAATATTTGTTAACATTTGAATATTGATAAATAATTACAATAATATAACAATCATGTATTTTTTAAAATGCTATATATTCCTTATATATTTCTCTCTCTTGTATTAGACTTACGTTGACGGTTAACTTGTAGTCCATTCAGGTTAATACTACCAGCGGAAATAAATGCCAATGACGACTTTTGAATACAATGAGCAGCCGTAAGCACTGTGTCTTCATTGATTATTGTTCCTGTACATCCAGAAGAAAAATAGACAACGTAGGGCATCTCTCCAAGTTGAGGTTGAACTCCATTAAGAATGCGCCAACGTGCTCCATTACATATTGAGATATTTATTGTCAAAATAAAAATACACAGTAATTGAAATTGCTAAAAATAATAATACACTAATTTCATTTTTTAAATAATACAAATTTACTCGACTTTATAAATGATAGGTATCATTTAAGAGAGATTGTAAAAATTGTTTTGAAATAAAATTCATGTTACATTTTTATTTTGAAAATTAAATGTATACATTTTGTATAAAACATTTGTAAAATACAAAAAATAAGGAGAAGATCCGATGGATTATGTGCTGTTGAACTATTCTGATTATTTAAAATGCATGTTGTCTACTGTTAGATACCTAATGTACCTTTCTTTACACACACCAATTAAAACTTTCCGCGAAAAAATTCAATATATATATATATAAGCTAAATAAGCCTGAAATAACTCTATCGCCAATCTGAAAGTTACTAAAAATACAAAAATCTTAAATTGTCAAAGTAAGAAATGATACATTGAAGTAAGATACAATTAGAGACATTTATGGACAATTTATATTTTCTGAGTGAGCAGCATAACTTCCCGGAAACAATACCAAACAAAACTATTATTTGTAGCTAAACTTAGGATTAGCCCAGTTGCTATAGCGAGAAACGAGGGTCTGAGGGTGACCTCGTTCCTTTCGAAAAATCAAATTAAAGTTACGCAACTAAATAGTGTCGTTTATAAAACCGAACTCATATCCAAAATTATATGGTCAATACAAAATTATTATCAAGGGTATACATAACAAATTAACTTTAATGTTATGTAATATAGCCTAAAATAGTTTACAAATACTGAATAAATATTGAAACATTTACTTACAGTCATGTTATTATACATTTTACACTAATGCAAAGTTTTAAAATGGTTGTCAACTTTATATTGTTGAAATTAATTTAATCAATATATGAATATGAAATGTTGATTTATTAATAATGTTTTTATTTAGACGATTTAACTACTGAAACATTGACATTTCAAATATCTGTAATAGACGATAGATTAAATAATTATACAAATAAATATAACCATAGATATTACACTAAACTAGAACACTATCTCAAAAGAGTATTAAAGCATGCGCATGTATATATCATATTTAGACATTTGTATATGTGAGAAAATTGATTGAAATATCAAAAGGTATTTGCTTTTTATATTATTGCACTACACTAACTGCTCTTAGTTATATAACTTGAATCAACACAATCAGTGACCTTTTTTTATTAAATATGTAATTATTTCACAGTAGTAGGCATAGTAGCCGTTCAGTTCATAAGTCGTCCTTTGGTCACCTCTCGCACTGTCATTTCCAAACAGCCCGTTCCGTCGCTTTTGCATGATTGATTATGCCATTGATCCACCATATTTTTGATAGAGTCTGTTTTTCTGGGATTGGTCGGGTACAGCTCTCAAATAATTTAACGTATGTTTAACAGCGAAAATCATTTTTTCATCAAATTTCCCCAACTCGAACTGTCGTAAAAATATGAACGTTTTTGTCTAAAAATGTAGCATTATATACTACTTCTTTACAATAAATTCAGGTTTGTAGCACTTCTTATTGTCTTTCTTAAAAAAATAATTAAACACTATTTCTATATATTTTTTTTAGTTAATATTTTGAAAAAATTATTTAAACGATTAGTGAATTACAAATATTCTAAAAAGAAATTTTCTCAATCACGTTAAGTTTTGAATAATATAATTTACATTTTTAATTAATACTAATTAATGTGTGAAACATATATATTAAAAAACAGAGAACAACTGTGTTTTTCCTTTTACTGGCGTGGGCACGCACAAAACGTTTAACACTCAATCAATTTCTCTACGACCTAAAAGACGATTATGTTAAGTTATGTATACCCTGTATAACTATATATATATAGACAACGTTTCATAAAAATAATTAATTTTTCACTTAATAAATTACTAAATGTGGATCGTACAAAAGGTGAGTCAATATAAATATAATTTTTTTTTTAAATTATATAATGTTTTAAAATTGAACGATTTTAATTATAAATGATTTAATAATAAGGAAATAATTAATAGCTCCATATAGCTCCAAAATATATACTATCTATCAATCATATTTGTAATCGATAACAATATTTGTTTATTACGACCATTGTTTATTATTAAATTATTGTTTACTCTATATAATTTGCATTTGTGTATTTAAAAAACATACCGGTTTGGGTATGACGCACAACCCACAGGTGTGTTTGAAAGTTAAAATACCATCAACAAAAGGTTAATATTTGCTTTAATTCAATGTTGGCAGTCTTCATTCAACATTGAGAATCAGGTTTCACTCAAACTGTCTCGTTTCAACATAGATGCAGTTGCATAGCGTAAACATATTGTAAACGGTGATGTATTAAAGCTTTGCAAATATTTAACTATTCAACATATCCACAAATGGTGGTCAAGCATAATATACTGTATAAAAAATAGACACATTTGGCCTCTATCAGTTATCCAGATTTAAGTCTGAAAATATTTAGTCCACATAACCCAAATTTAGAATAACTGAGAATTAAAGTTTTATCTTATACAATTCGTAATATTATAAATTATGCCCTGAAATTCCATCCCGGATTAATGAAAAACTGTTTACAGTTCAAAAATTATTCTCAAGAACGTTTATTGTTGAATATAATATTTTAACGTAATTTCATCTGATTTTATTTATTAAACCTATCCATACGGTGCTGCTACCCTTCCGAATATCATGTTCCTATGGTGCCAAGTGCACGAAATTTGTCATGATAATAATTGTCCAAAAATTGGTAAAAATCAAAGAAATTTTGTTTTAATTATTTTTGTTTTATTTAAAAATTCCAAAAAAAATTATTCTTTAAATCATTCAACATTTTAATGTGGATCATGTTTATTACAATTTACAAATAAGCTCTTCAGTGATTCAAATTTACCTACATAATAGGCATTTTTAAAAATTTTATTAAAAATGTATAAATTTAGTGTCATGGTCGTCCACATGGGTAAATAAATAAATTTTGCGCTAAAAGAAAATTATAAGAAAATTCACGAAAGCTTACTATTCTTAAATTTTTCAAATAAAAAATGGCAGGCAAAATTGAAAATTGAAATTCACACCCCTGTCCCCTTTCCACGGTATGGATAGAGAAAGATGCATTGCTTATTTTAACTATGTTATTGATGTATATAAAATGTAACGGATATTATACAGTTTTTAGAAAACAGTTCTGATAAATGTTACCGTGAATTGTTATTCTTACCCATAAATCGAGCAAAAATATTATTAAATGTTATATAAATATTTTTTATATAAAAATATATTTTTTTGTTTATACTACATTTTTAGTAACATAATTCTTATTCATATTGAATTGAAATTACTATATTCCGAAATATGTATAAATATGTTTCCAGAGCTTAAAAGTTTAGTTTTCAAGAATTCTAATAAATTAGAAATAATCCTCAATGTTTGAAATTTCTTATTTAAACGTTTGACTTCTCTCAATGACCGTTTACTAAAATATAGAGCTAGTGAAGACATCGATCGATAATAAATTAAGCTCTTCATACGAGAGCATGTTTGTGTATGGTCAAACTACAGCTAACAGAATATTATCAAATATCATTGTGATATGAAATAAATAAAACTTCAAAAGTCAAAAGTCAAAAAAGAACAAGATACCAAAGACAAAAAACGTTGTGAGATACTTAAACAAATGAATATTTTGTTTGAAAAATATAAATATAAAAATAATTCATTAATTAAATCATATTAGTTAATATCTTTAAAAAATATGGCTGCATTTAAACCTTTTCAAAAGAATATTATCAAATTCAGAACTAGTATTTATGTAATAACAACTTTAAATAGTAATATCAAAGAGTGCATTATTAAAGGTTGAGGCATTATTTAAAAAAATGACATGAAGTACTATCACATCATCAAAAGTAAATAGAATTCAACATTATAGGCAATTCATTATCTCAAAAGTGTCATAAACTAAGTGGAATAGGTAACAGTCAAAGTGTTAACATTCTATCCCGATTTTACTTCGTTATATCAATTCATAAACTATTCAAATTGTCTTACCGAAACATACATAATGAAACATTTGATGAATTGGTAGCTTGTTGTGACATAACAACTCTTGAAGGTCGCAAAAACTATTTATTTATTAATCTTGGAATGAACATATTTACTTATTATAATATACAAACGGTCATGTTAATAATACACCCAGTATTAATAAAGTTGTCTAATAAACATATAGAAAGTTCCATTTCTAAAGTCAAAAGTTCACTCCAGAGAATCAAGTTTAGTCTGAGCTTCTCTAGCCAATATCTCATAGCCCCGCTGGTCCTCAATCATATTGTGATCAGCGCAGAACTTTGCTGCGAACTCATATCGTGTGATCTGTACCGCTGTACCGAAAAAAATCCTCGCAGGTGTGTCCTGCTCACCCAACAGAGCTGTGCTTATATGATCCCGATTGGTGTTGAGAATCATTGTGTCGATAACTGTGTACTCCTTTCCTTTCGTGGTCTTTTCCTTACTGCTGCGTAGCAACTGTTCGGTTATATTTAAATGAATATTTTGTATTATATATACAATTTGAATTTATAAGTAGTATATAAAGGGGATATCCACTCCAAACAAAATATCCTTTATTTAAATAAAGACCTGCCTTTCCCTCACACTTCAAGCTAAAAAATTTCCGCACCTTTATTAATTTTAATTTTTCACTACATTACGAGTTGAATTTTTGCGCACCTTTACGAGATAAATTATTATCCAATAAGAGCCCAGTTTATTCAAAGCTAAACTTTCTCAATTTTTAAATTTAAGCATTTCCTTTTTTTATTTAAAATTTCGAAATTCCACAATCTTTATCTTTCGAAATTCCACAGACTTCAACTAATTTAAACCTAAATATTACTATGTTGCATATGGAGAATTTCAAAATTTGATAAAATTTGATAACATTTGATTGTCGCTTTACTCCGCAGACTTAAAACTGTAGTATTTCATGAGTTTTGTAAAAGTCTATAAACCGAATTCGTTCTTATACTGTCAATTATACATTTCAGTTTGAAAGGGAAGTATAGAAACTGCATCACTTGACAACAGAGCTTCCCTTCTTATTCCCTGTAAGAAATTTACATCGGTTCGACACATGTCTATAAACAATAATCATCCTTTCACCGAACATTTTAAATTTCAGCATTTAAAAAAATTGCATCTTAATCCGGTATATTGTATATTTACTTATAGTTTTCTTCTACCTTTAGAAATACTGCGCTCTCAAAAGGTCCCAATCTCTCATCTCACAACATAAAACAAAGTATAAATCAGCTAAAGGCAATAGCTTGTCATAATTTGCTTAATGAAATAGGAAATTTCAATATGTATAAAGTAAGACATATTTTTGGTTTTATCCAAATCAGCAACTATTTCATTGATTCACTTAAGATTAGAAAATTTCCATCTCCAAAGGAAATTGAGGGTAGCGAAAGTAACATTCGCCATTGAAATAATTGAAATGCTTTACTGTCTTGCTAAAATAAAGTAACCAAGTACTGCACCTCGTTCAACTAAATTAAACAAATTTGAATTCACCCTTAATATATATATTTTTCATGATTATTAATTTTAAAATGATTTGCCAGTTTTGAAA
>JAUZNC010056335.1:0-14313 GCA_034780395.1 Vannuccia rotundouncinata | reverse complement strand
CGAGAATCACTCGCCATGTCTTTTAGCAACGTATATTTTCTGAATTAAACTTTTCTAATATATAGTATCTTCGGTATGCAACTAAATGTGTGAACTGATTTTATTCAGTAGCGTGCAATAATATGTTATCAATCATTATTGCATAGTTTAGCTTATTTTGAAAATGTTTGGTATTAAACTATTTAAGAACTATATTTAACAAACATAACATGAAACAATCACATGAAATATAATTTTTCAAACCTTGATATCGAAAATGTGACAATTAACAAATTAATAATAATGTTCGAGCAGTTAGAACTTGACTCAGCTACTGAATAAAATTCTCTACCTAACTCGCGACGCTAGTGGCTACTTTACATCATGTTATGAAGTTGATGAGGCCGCATGTGTGCAAATAACTATTAGCCCTGTAGAAACACGGATAGTTCCCCATAATGTACCTAATTGAATCGTGTACAGAGCCTTATAATACTGAATATCAATTAATACTTGTATTACCTTTTTATATATTTTTAATTATAAATTAGGTAAATCCAATTTTTAAAATCAAATAATTATTTTGTTAATTGCATTAGATTCGTAGACATATTTATTGATTTAGATTCGTAGCTATATTTCACTATTGTGTTTTTTCTCAAAGTTAAAATTATTTTGCTTATATATTCTATAATTTTAAATAACAAAAATGTGTGGTAAGATTATAATCAATTATAGTTTACGTTAAAGAACAACCATATTCAGTGACCGCGGAACGATTTTTTTGGTGGTAGGGCTAAGATTTAGAGCGAATTTTTATGCAAAATTAATAATAATATACCAATAGTTTATAATTTTAGTAAAGTTAATAAATAGGTACCTACAAGTTTTAAAAGAAATATACATAGTAAAATTTATTCCACATAATATTAAAATATTTACAACATAAATGCCGCGTAAAAATTAAACTAACATGATTTGCTACAGTTACAAGTACATAATATAGGTACATCAATATTTAAATTTTTTGAAGGATTACACAGTAATACACGTTACGTAATAGCCATTTTCCGAATTTTTAACCGAATTATCCGAAAAAAGTTATAATTTTCCGATTTTTCATAAGTTTAATTGGTATGGCTAAGTGCACCCAAGCCCACCCAATTCCGCGGTTCCTGATATTCTATTTTTAAATAATAATGAGCTCTCAAAAATGTGTGTAGGCTGTCATCGAATTAACTATTATTTTTCAATAAATAATATTACGCTAAAAATAGATGAATGCTATTTGAATTTTATATTTATCAAATAAATATAACACGTACCAACGCAAGTATTTTTTTATATGATAATACAACTGATTCAAGTTTTTATAATTACATATAATGTAGGTCTATAAATAATGTCATACATAAACTATTTTATATTTTTAAAATAGTTAGTTAATAAATAAGTCTATTTTAAGCATGATTTATATATTTAAATATTATGTAATAATATGCAAAAACACACTTTAAAAAAAAACTTTTACATATTTTTATTTTTTGTTAATTTTCAGAATTTAGAAGATTTACGAAAGAAAATTCTCTCTGATTTGGGATCATTTTTGAAGAACAGTGGCGGGTTAGAAAACATAATAAATTATGAAAATTTAGGAAATTTATAACCTACTTTAACAGAATAAATATTATTTCAGTATGAATTCTCCTATTCGGCGGAGCACTGCATTCGATCGATATTTTGTTACCGGAGATAATAGAATCTATGAATACGATGTGGACGAATGCGTCTTTTATACAAAGACTAAATTTCAAGAGATTTCTATCTTGCATTCTAAATCTTTGGGCAATACTTTGTTCTTAGACAATGATGTCAGTGAGTATTCATCAATTAAATAATACAGTATATACCCGGAATCGTCAACAAAAGAATAATTTTGATATTAATTGAAACATTTTATTTTTGCTACTATTAATAGAGTAATTTTAACAAAAGCAAAATTTATGATAATAAAGGATAGATAGTCATTTTAACAATGTTGTATTGGTTTTCCACTCAAATGACTAAATATTTATTTAAAATAAATATTTTATTTTATTTTATTTTATAATATTTTTTGATAACTAATATCATGTATTTATTCAGCGTTATATAGGGCAGTATGAATAAAAACTATCAATTGCCGATAAGAAAATGATATAAGAAAAAGTAAAAGGTATCAGCAATTGTTGATAAGCAAAAGCAATTGCTTAAAAGAGTATGAATAATCATTTGCTTTTATAGTAAGCAATAGCTGATTCTATTTCTAGGCACTGAGTCGAAGGATATTTTTAAAACATATAACGGGGATTATAAGTTGAAATCATGTTAATAAAAGGATACAAAATGACACTCGCTTGATACACTGCTAAAACAACACAAATATGCCATTCGCCTATGGCATCCATTTTAGTAAAAATAACTATTTTTTAATTTAATATTTAGATAGATTCAGATAGATAATAACATTTGTTTTCTTAGTCTTAAATATAATCTCCATACTTATGATAGTTGCATTTAAATAATTAATAATTAAATAATAATTAAATAGTTGCATTTAAATAAACCCTTTACAACATATCGAACAATTTGAAATACGCGGTATTTACGTCAAGGTCAAACTATTATATAATATTTAGTTTCTTTTAATATTTTCTTTAATTATTTTACAGTAATATTGGGTTAGGAAATGCGATTTATTAAACAAATATTTTTAAAACGGAGGTTCTTACTACATTACTTTATCTTTATAAAAAGGAATGGAATATTTTCCTGCCGTATTTAAAATAATAGGTTCACACTCACTCGTGAGTGTAACCTTACTATCACGACACTCACTCGTGAGTGTAACCTTACTATCACGACACTCACTCGTGAGTGTAACCTTACTATCACGACACTCACCATTGAGTGTAACCTTACTATCACGACACTCACCATTGAGTGTAACCTTACTATCATGACACTCATGTTATTTAGATAATATCACTCAATATTGAATGATATTAAGTACACTCACAATTGAATAATAGTCAATAAATTAATTTGTATATTGAGAGATAGTCAATTAATGTGTCTAACGATCACTCTTTTATAAATGTGTGTAAATCGGATCGTTCAACTTATAGTGATTGTAAACATTTTAGAGTGATATTTCCTTTTTAAGAGTGATGTCATGCATGAACCCCTTGGTCCGCCATTGGCGTCCGGCTCATTGAAATATATTGGATTTTTCCATATTACTTCGTTGTGCTTAATCGAAAGTTTATTATTTTATTAATATAACACTTAGCGTTGAATAAGTTCGTTAACGTAACTCTATTTACTTTTCTAATATTCAAAACAATTTATAATCCATGGCATTTTAATGTTAATTTCACTTTTATTTCGTACAAGAACTCGGTAAACATTATATATAGCAAATAATACATCATAACAAAAAGTCGTCATAATTGCAAATTACTTTAAAATAGTTTGTAGTATGATATAGGTACTTATAGATATACATACAATATCATATAACATACATAACGCATATTTCACAAGAATAGCTATTAAACCGCAAACAGTAGGTATCAATTATCAAAACATCTATCGCATGAAATCGTAACAAGGTCTACTCTATGTTGTTGACTTGGAACATAGAAACATTATGTGACATGAAACAGACATACAGGTAGGTAGAAGAGTAATCTCCATGCGTTGTTACGAAGAAAGAGCATATCCGCGTTTTTCAGTCGATTCGGGAAAAAATTCACTGGATAAAAACTTTATATTTTGCAAATCGAAATTACTGTTTATACGTCGCATTTGAATTATATTCCTTAATTAGGACCATTTCTCGCTAGGTGATGAAACATTATAGACAAGGTAAGCAAATGAATAAGCTACTCGTGATGAGCTTGCAAATATATAAGAAAATGCTTCTATCGATTGACTTTTAATTCATAAGTATTAAAGCAATTGCTGAAATTTAAGCAAATATTTATTTTAATAAGCATTTGCTTATTTTTATTCATATAGATATAAGCAAATGGTATAAATATAGTTAGAAAAAGCAATTGCTAGTTTTTATTCATATGCCCATAATGCATGGATAGGAATGTAGACATATTTAAAATTAATAGAAATTAATATTAATATAGACATTAATTAAAACTTTTTTATTTTAAACAATTTTTTTTAAATCTTATATTTTAGAGATTACGAGAAATTTTATGGAATAAATAATTTAAATCTAAATAACTATTAACATAAAACAGTTGGCTCTTATTAAAGACAGACGAACAAACTCTTGTCTGAACTAAACTCAGTTACTGTTTCAAATGATAAAATTACAATAAAACATTTACATAGTCTGAAATGTTTTAAAAAGATGAATAGGCATTTCCTAAATTATCTACATTTCAAACGAACGCCTATTGTTCATTAACAGAAACTGGAACAAAAGATTAACAACAACTTATAATTTATTTAATAATTATAAAATGGTTTTATTATTTGTGTAAATATTTCTGTTCAAATATACTGCGGATAACAAACACTTAATAAATAGTATTTAGTAATAAAACTTGTCCACCATTGTCTAACAATACTCAATAAATTTGTATACTATTTATAAATACTCTATAAACGTGAAATATGACACTAATCTAAATAATGTCACACATAATGTTTAAATAATAAAAAATAAATAAATGGAATAAAATATCTCTAAAAATAATGCAGATGATTAAGATGAATTCATTTCTATGTGATTACTAAATAAAATATGTAATTACCATAAGTTAATTCTAAAAAAAAATGATTTTAATTATTTTTTTCATTGCAAACTTTTTTCGATTACCTTCAAAATAATTATAAAACAGTTAAACGAAAATGACTCCGTGTTAATTAGAAGTAATCACGAGGATTTACTCAAACGGCATATGAACATTTACATAAAACAGGATTATGTATATATTTCAAAAACGAAACGAAACCGAATATTCGATTGAGAGAAACGATCAAGATGCCGGATACATACCAGAAAAGGTTGAAGGCTAGTTGGAGAATGAGAATGAGAATGAGTGTATATAGATATGAAAAGGAGTTATTTGGATAAATAAAAAGGAATGTCATACGGATTAAAATGGGTGGTGAACCCGATAATGTTACAACAGGAGAAAAAATCAGCAGTATTATCTGTGGATGAAACATAATAAAAAGAAAGGTTTTTCACATGTGCTAGAGTCCCAAGAAAACGGACAAAACGGAGTCAGTTGGCGAAACACGCCGAATACGACGCAAAACACCCAAATTGTCAGTAAAAGTACGCTCGTTAGGACCTGCCTCTTGGCCGAGAGCTCGGCCTGTTCCTGTGATATGTGTACAGAACAATTATATGGCAGTCCTGTGGGATCCCTGTGGGAACTAACTGAGTAGGATTAGCATCGACTACCCATGTACGCTGAGAAGGAGAAGGTAAAACAATGGGAATAGATAAATCCTGAAAAGTAGGTATAATAATATCATTCCATATTTGTAAGGAAAAAGGGTCTAAAGCAGTGACGCCATTACCAATATGGAGCATTGGGTCCACCAAATATTAGGACAAAAAAGCGAACCCTCTGGAGGATTTGGTAGGTGAATTCCATTTTGGGAGTAGGAACACAATAAGAAAGTATAACCACATAATTAAAGTCTATTTATAGATTAACTAGAAAGCTTACTGCGCTATTGATCGCCTGTGTAGATGTGAAGCAAATTGACTGATTTGAAATTTGATATTTGTATGTTGCTGTATATGTATATTGCTATGGATCTGTATATGTATATGGCTGCTCCATATCTAACATTGGCAATTGTTTTTAAAAACATTGTGTCTTACAAGCCGTTAGATAGTTTAACTAGTTTGAGGTATATTTTACTAGAGTTTATCCTTAGGTATACTTTAAACTAATTTATATTATAGTTTATTATATTATAGAATATTATAATATACTGGTTTATAAGGAAAATTGTACAGTTAATGTTAAATAAGTGTCCATTATTTAACATTAACTGTATTTAATAACATTAACCTTTATTTTCCAATTATATTGCTACATGTAGCAATATAATTGGAAAATAAAGGGTGCTATTATAATTTGGCGTATTAAAAATATAACATAATTTGTATATAAATAGGTACGGATAGGCTTTTGCGATCAAAGTATAAAATCCCATGTCAAAACTATCAATTCGTCTAAAAAGCGCCTTTATTTAGTTGAGCCCTATAAATTGCGCAGAAGAATTCGTAACAGATTGGTTTAAATTTTCTTACACCATATAGTTTTTATCGAAATTTAAATATCTTATATTAAATGTCGGTTTTCGTCGTAAAACCCGAAACAATTAAATCTTCTAGTAAAGCTAGTTTTATCCGTAAAAATATTAAATAAAATAAGTCACACTTTGCATCAAACCATTAAAATATAAGTATGCGAATTGAAACCTATTTGCATAGTATAATATTGCAAGGAATATTTACAGTAAAATGTAAAATTCACCGTACATCATTTAAAAGAGATAAATACGCACTTGTTATTTAAAATAACATACACTCTTATTAAAAGCATTAAAATATACATTAGTATACGATTTAAAATTTTTTTACACAGAATACTATTGCAAGACAACCTAACATATATGTATCGCATTAATAATAATATATACGGATTGCAAGAATAGAAAGGATAACTAATAAAAATGTATGTTAAATACATAAAAATCAGTTTACATTATGAGAAGTTTACAACGTGGAGTTCGATACTATTAATTACATATTGTCTGTTATACATGCATAATATGTCAAAAATATGTTTAAATATAATATAGTCTTGAACGCAGGCCAATAATTGCAGTCCGAAAAAATGGTTGAATATTTACATACCTAAAAAGAGACAGTCTTATTCAGAAGTTGCCGTTTGGACTAATGCTTTGCAAAAGTAACAACATATGCATTTTTTTAGAGTGAGCATGAAAATGAATATTGCAGTATATTTTGGTTATGCATGAGATAAATGGGGAAACATAAGTCGTAATCAAAACCTGCTTCAAAATCAAAAGAAATGTGAAGAAAAGGTAGCACACAAAATTTAATGAAAGGTTATATCCGATGAAAGTTCTTGTCGAATATTGTGAACAATTCGGTCAGTTAGATGCGCACTTGGTTGGATGGCTGTAAAGTTTTTGGTCCATGCACGTATCAAACGTTCCGTCTTTCGGACTAGCAACGACATCATCAGCAGGATAGCAGAGAACGCCATTGTTCTTGTGCGTCAGAAGGCTTTCGTCAAGAGTTTCCAAACCGAAAACGAGAACAGCCAGAGAATTTTAACTCGAGGAATGCCTTCCTCGCCACATATCCAGCAATGTAGTGAACGGAACCACTTCAGAAAAAGTAGAGAGTGTGTCATCCACTCTCAACTATACAAACACAGCAGAAGTCGGTAAGCTGATAGGTTTTCCCAACTTTGTCATGGAGAGGAAATCTGGAAAAAAGTAGATTAAAAATATATTAAATTAACAAATAAAACAAAAAAAGACTTATAAGACAGATCAACTTTGACAGACATGACATATATTAATATAGGTTTATTTTTAATCCAGCATACACATTAATACTTCTACAATATATGGTGAGCAAATATGCCCCTAAAATGTACGACTGAGATACCCTTGATCTTGTCTGACATGATTGACTGTTTTGTACAATATTTTCCATAGCTATTTTTAAATCTAAATGTGTTTACATTTGGATTTAAAAATAGCTATGGAAAATATTGTACACTGATAATCTGTTTGTTCTGAAATCACAGTACATTAATTTTGAATGATTTGAAAAACTTATTTTTCAACATCTTTTATATTTAAATAAATAAAATGTTTTTGAAATTTAAAAAATATATAAATACTATTTGCCTCGAAAAATGTCATCCTTCATTTTGCAATATTATCTAGTAGAAAACATCCTGGACAATAAACATGACAAATGTTATTCCCTTGGCATTATTCCCCCCCCCTCTGGTACATGGAAGCACAAAAAGACCTGGTATGGATAGTGTTAAGAGTAATATTATGTTTTACACACACTGATAGGTTGAATGTTCAAAATTGATTGATACAACAAATCCTTCACATCCATTTCCACACACCTATCGCATCCCGGGTTCTCTTTGACGCCAATCCGGTGCCGGTAATATGCGGTGTCGCTACAGTGACAACCCCTTAGCTGCGCCAGCACCACCTGCTCCATCCTACTTAGCCCTCATCCCTCTTAACCCCCCTCCCATTCACCTCCTCCAAACACCCATCTAATCCCGGCTCATACTTAACCCTCCTAATCCCACTCATTACCCTCAATCCCGACGAGGCTAGGGACCCACTGCAGCACAATCCTTCTTCCTTCAGGCGCCTTACATAAACCTTCCTTCAACTCTTCCATTTCCTTGTTCCGCCAAATCTTGTTGTCCACCTTCAGCGACCTCAGCAGTGACTGACTGTCTGAACAGACCAGCACGCTCCTTGGCTTCCTCTTCTCGATAACTCCACTGCTAACCTCATCGCCACTGCCTACGCTCCAAACGAACTACAAATCCTCCCTGCTGCTCTCCCTGCATCTCTCTGTCTTCATACTGCGACACGCATTCTGCCCCACCATTCTTCACTCCACCATCTTTGAAGATGATCACCTCCATCTCTCCTCTGTTCCTGATGGTCGCCTCCATTGTCTAGCTGAGTTTATCCCGGTCACTTCTTCTTTAGCTTATCATAAATTTTCACTCTGGCTTCCACCATCCCTCTCCAAGGCTCCCTCCTCCTACTTATGAACTCTTCCCTGATCCCTTGGAGAATAAGCCGATGCTCCTTCTTCGCTTGCTTCTTCCCTTATGGCTTGATCAGTGGCGCTCTGGCGCCAGCTCAAGCGAGTCTTTAGGCGGTGTGGCACAACCCAGTCAACGATGAGTCGATGCGGGTTCGATTTAGGGAGCCGGCGAGATTTCTCGAGAGCCCACACGCTGGATCTACTAGCACAGGCGGTGTAAAATTGGACTCCGGCCTCGAAGCGAAAGGCTTTGATTAGGTTGGATGAGAGCTGCTCAGTCCCTATGTGGAGAGCCTTGTTCTAGGCCCGTTCCAGGATCTTTAGGGAGGATAGGGAAAGCTAAGGTTGCCAGGCCGATCCACAGAAGTTTAAGGTACTGCGGCAGAGAGAGGAGGAGATATAAGGCGACCGACTCATTGCCGGATGTCTCGCACTCAAGGTGGTGGGAGATCGTAGGAGAGGTCAAAGTATTGGACATCGGGGTGAGAGACTGGATGGCTATCCAAAGTAACGCCAAAAATGGCGTTCGGAAGTAAGGAATCTCTGAAGAAAAGCTCAGCACCAGGAGGAAGGAGAGGTCGTCCCACCACTATTGACACTGTCGGAGCTGGAGGGGCTACAAAAATGTAGAGGGATCCTGTAGAAGAGGCAAAACTGCAGAATCATCATACTGAGATAAAACGGTGAGAAATAATTCAAAGGTTGACGTTCAAAAACTGAGAGGTCAAGATGGCGAAGATCAGAGAAATCGAGAATTTGTCTGACTGAACATAATCATCACGGAATGGTGAAGAACTCACGATTGGAAGCATCAAGGTCAACGTTATTGGCGTAAAAACAGGTTGCATGTTGGCGTGAGGAGTACCAGTTACAAAGAAAGTCAGGAAAAGCTTGTCTATTCCCCAACCTTAGGGGTGGTGGCGACTGTGGCCAGCTTCGCAGCAGGTTTGGAGTAGTTTCCTTTTACCTTTTACCTTTCCCTAGGACTGTCGCTGCCCCCCCCCTTGAGACGAAGAACTCAGCATATGGACAAACTGCTGGAAGAGAGACTCTCTGGCAGGCCTGGATGCTCCCTCTCTTAAGAGCCTGTGCGTCTCTCCAGCCGCGGGAGTCCGCGATCGACATGATGCGGCAGCGATCTTGGATGACCGCGTAACAATCGTAACGAGCGTATTTTTACTGACAATTTGGGTGTTTTGGGTCGTATTCGGCGTCCTTCGCCAACTGACTCTCCTATTTTCCGTTTCCTTAGGACTTTAGCAAATGTGAAAAGCAACTCTTTTTATTATGTTTCATCCGCAGATAATACTGCTGATGTTTTCTACTGTTGTGACATTATCGGGTTCACCACCCATTTTAATCCGTATTACATTTATTTGTATTTATCCATGTACCTCCTTTTCACATATATACACGACTCAAATTTATGAAACATCTCGATTGTTTGTCTCAATCAAATATCCGGTTTCGGTTAAATGGTAATATGTTTAAATGTTAATATGCCGTTTGAGTAAATCCTCGTGATTACTTCTAATAAAAGAATATTTTTTAAACATTTTTAAATCTAAAATTTGGAGATCGATGATAAGTTTCAGTTCGATTGCATACGATTGCATACTAGATATAGTAAATACAATCTTTATACTCCAATTAGATTGATTTTTTAAATTATTTGTAGTGGTGAGCGACAGTGATCGAGAGACCTACACTTTGACACTTTTGGGAGCAAATAGGAACTCTTACAAGGACAAAGAAATATTGATTCTCGGTGGAGGTGACGGAGGTGTTCTTAACGAGCTTCTTCAACTTGGCGCCAAGATGGTAGTCATGGTGGACATTGATGAAGAGGTTGAAACATTTTTGTTTAATTCTGGAATAATATAGATATTTTTATACATTCATTAGTAAACAAAACACAGTTATAAGGTGTAATTTAATTTAATTCAAAATTCATAATTATCGATATGATGTTGAACAGGTCTGCAAAGCCTGCAGAATTCACATGCGCAAGACTTGTGGGGATGCTCTAGACACCTACACTGGTCCAAACAAGGAGGTGATCTTTGGAGACTGTCTGGAATATCTCTACCAGTACATCCAAGAAGGCCGCACATTTGATTACGTAATCAATGATCTCACTGAATTGTTGGTCAATAAGGAAGATCGAGGTAGAATTATTGTTCATGAATAATTAATAATTTACCGAGTAATAATTACCATTTTTCTTTTATGCCATTTAATAATTAAATAGTCATTTACTTGATATAAATTATTCCGCAAATGGTCTGCTGGTTCTGCATTTTTAACATGATAACATTGCATCAAAACAAAAAAATTAAATGGTCAAATGTTCATCAGATTTCAGTTCGACACTATAAATCCAATTTGTCTGAAATTTTCAGGGAAGTTTAAAAAACCTCTTCGGTTGGACCATGCCAAATTTAAATTTTTCGAAATTCAAAACTCAAAATTATAATTTGCAAAATTAGAAGGACGAACGATTCCAATTTTTTATTCAGTCTCCTTTGAGGTTATTGAAAAAATGGATATAGGAAAAATAAGGTCTATAGGAAAAAATAAAGTAATTATAGACATGTATATATTTATACAGTAATTATATATATATACTAATTTGTGTTCGTATAAATCGAATTTCGAAGCTTCTTTTGGCCTTTGGTAAAATTTGCAAAAAATCGCAAAAAATAGATCTCAGCCAATCTTTTTTATGAACTCCAATTGACTTCAAATTTTCCGGAAAGATGTAAGTTTGCAGAAAACAAGCTTCCTGAAAACATATAAGTAAAATATTAAAAGGCTTTGATTTCCAAAAAAATCTAATGGTTGGGTGCTGAAAATACTAGAAAAAATCTTGTAGGTTGAACATTTTAAGTTAGCAACAGAATATTCCATTAGTGAAAACTAAGAGATACCAAAATAAATTTTCAAACCCACCTTTTTAATGGTTTTGATCCAAAAATGTGTTTTAGGATTAAGTAGGAACAGCCCAACCTTGGGATTTAGAATTGCATTAATAGTTCATAGTTAAAGTTGGGCTCTGTCGGAGTAGCGTCCAGAGTCTGACAGTGATGGGGAATACGTAGGTAGTCTTAGATCTACAATCCGTGGTCTGGTATTCTTTTAATCGGCGATCTCATAAATTATTTTTTTACTAAATACTCCAAAATATTGTTTACATTGCAGGTATAGAAAAAAATTAAATTGGATTTATTATTTGATACCATCATTAGTTGATATTTTGTATGTGTAGATAGCCCTATCCGTCCTGGTGAGTGTAGGCTAGTTTCTATGAAAATTATATCCTTGTCTTTGAAATTAAAAAATAATAAAAATTTACTTTACTATAGAAAAATCAAAAGTAATTTTTAAAAAGTGAAACACCGATTTTTCACATTTTTGCTGCCTAGTCCAGACATTTTGCTGTATTCCAGACATTGAACCAAATTTAAAATTTTTCCCAACTAACCAGAAAACTCGTATGAAAATGTAAACATTTTTTCAAATAGTTTTTCCTGCGTATAGAGATAAAATTCTAAGAACTTTTGATATTAATACCTATGAAGTCGAAAAAATATTTCTTATAGAAAAATTGAAAATAAAAGTTTTACTTAAAACCTATACTTTTGTATAAGAAAAATTATATTTTTCATTTTTATAATTTTCAATCTCCATTTAATAAAGTAATATTCAACTGATTTCAGATTTTAAAAATTGTATGATTAGCTAAGAATATTTTACAAATTTTAAAACTAAAACAAAAGGTAATGCAATGGGAAGTATAGTATTCTTTAAATAAATAAAAATAATAGGAAAAAATTAAGCGTATTAAATTTAAAAAATTATTCTCCAAATTCAAGGGTATTTCACCCGGCCATGACAATTCCGTCATCTAATGAAATTAAAGCTATTTTATCAAGGATTGTTTTCAGTGTTTCATTTCAACTTGTGAGGTAATTTATGTTTTTATTGCATTTATTATTACTAGTAGGTCCATAAAATTCCTTAATTTGTCAGTATTCTGTGAGTGTATTCTTGAGTATTTATTGTTTATATTACATATAGGATTCCTGTATTTGGTAAATATGTAAGTTAATCAACCCAGATATTAAGTATAATCGACATTGTAATCGGTTAAGCATTGTAAGGTAAACAGTTAATATACACTCATAAAATGTGTTAACAAATTTAGTGTGTAAGTAGACAATTGTCTGGTAATTAGCAAAATAATGTAGTGCATTGTGAATACAACTTTAGATTATTGCTAAGCCATAACTAAATATTTGTTTATTGAAAAAAATATTACTAATATTTTTTCTTGATTGTGGATAAGGTAATTTATTACAAGTCAGTGATTTATATTCGTCTATATCCCAGTAAACCTCCAACAATACCTATTTCAGTCTACCAAAAAATTGTCCTGGGTTGTCCAACAATAAAAAAATCTATACAGATTACTTCAGGCTGACATTTTTTTCAAAATGCACAAAAAGTATTCCAAGAGATTTAGGGAACTTGATAATTTGAAGAACTTCCACAAAACCCTACCAACATTTAACAGAATACGTCACAGAAATACCAGAACTAATATACATGAAGAGATAAAAACTTGGGTAGCCTATTATTAAAATACACTTATTGAATGAAACTATACTACAAAATAATAACTATAATACCAAGAAGCTATAAAATTCAAGAGGTGAATTTAGGTGAATACCAAGTAAATATTTGAAAATAGACTCATGAAATATAGACTGACAAATACAGAATTACTACAAATAATTTCAACAAAATAAAAATATTTGTACAATCTAGCGAATAGGAGTGAAAAAATAATTGCACAATCCTTTTAAAATGGGTTTCATGTAATTTTTTGAAATTTACCTTTCCATGCGACAGAAAATATGGTTCGAATATTTTATCTTATTTAGCACCGGGTTAGTTGATTTTTAAATCTATTTTTTGGACTCCATAAAACTAATGTAATTGTTATGGCAAGACAGTTTTGCCACCCGGGTTCAAATGGCCTTTAATTGATTTATAATATAATGTGATCTATAATCCATGAAAAATTATCCGCATCTTATGACACTGATTATAAATCATTTAGACACTTTCTTTTCGTGTTTTAAAAAAATGCTCAAATTCTCTTTTTTTTCCTTGAAAGTATAGAAACCAAAAGTGGATTTTCTTTCTTAAATTGTCCTTGGCAGTTGAACCTCATCAGAAAGTCTCCGTGTCGATGTTTTTGGGTTACCAGTTATTGCTTCATTTATTACATCAACTTCATCTCCTCTTTTATTTTTCCGGCCACTCCGATGTTTGTCATTAATCGAACCCGTTGCAAATCACTTTATAGTGCGGGAGCGGGAGGGTTCTAATCATAATATAGAGTACCAAAGGTTTGATAGGTAGAATAAATAGATCTTTTG
>JAUZNC010056323.1:30518-43443 GCA_034780395.1 Vannuccia rotundouncinata | reverse complement strand
TGTCTATACTGGTTGTACAGTACAGTAATGTCTATACTGGTTGTACAGTGCAGTAATGTCTATACTGGTTGTACAGTGCAGTAATGTCTATACTGGTTGTACAGTACAGTAATGTCTATTGGTACTGCAATGAAGAAAAACAACGACTTTTGAAAACATCACGAGAAAAAAGAGTGAAAAGAATGCAATAAGATCTGTATATGTGAGTTAATGACTCTGTTTTCTGACATGTTTACGCAAGAAGGATGTGGACAAAATTAAGGTTTCTTCATTTAAACGTAATTCCTACGTTATCCACTAAACAAAATTTTTATGGAAAAATACAACATACGTAAACATTTTGAAAGAATCTCATTTTCCGAAATCAAACTTTATTTTCAAAGCAATTTCAGGTAACCTGAAACAGGATGGTCAGTCATGGTTTTATCAAACATTTTGACAAAAATTCTCAAGAAGACACAAAACGAATATGGTCCATTTTAAATCCATGAAGCTATTCGCAATGGCTCGTTTTCTCGATTATTCAAATTTACTTATGCCGAAGAATTCGAGGAAACATCGAACATTTTGATAAGGACACGTTTGACATTATTAATAATTATATTTTAAAATTTCATTCAACTAACAATTAAGTGCTATATTAAAAATATAAAACTTTTCAAAATCAATTAACAACTCCGAATCGCGTCGTTGTCTATAAATTTTGAAATCGTTGAACAATTAGCATGCTTACATCATTAATAACAGTATAATGTAGTGATGTAAGGATTGAATCCTATATGTTTAGACTTACTATATACTATAGATTTGAAGATAAAAATAAATATTATATTGAAACTGTAAACATTTTGAAAAGACTCAATTAGGACTTATCAAATCAATCCATATTGATATTTAGAATTCACGATTTCAAACAATAAAAAATACCTTGAGTATAAATTAATCAATAATCGCCGACTTGTTTCTAAAACGAAATATTTAAAGCCAGGTACCTTCGTTGTCAAGAATCTCATCAAATCTATAATAATAATAGAGTCTAAACTTCTTTAAAATTCTTAAGAAAAAGCTGACTCATCCTCAACTTTTTCCTCAGTATCTCAGAAGTATCCTCAGAAGTAATACGAATGAGGATACAAAGTTCCCTGTATAACGTCACTATCACTGTTATAGTGGATGCTTTCTTCTGGTTTTGTTGAGGAGTAGATTACTCAAAGGAAAAACATGGAAAAAGAAGAAGTCAGGACTACAATTGAATTCACACTAACATGCATTCAATCAAGAATGGGTTAAAGGGATGAGGCATTGTGTAGAACTAAATAAATGTGTGCTGCATATAATCATACAAATTAATTACTATCAATTGTTTGATAATATAAAAGAAATTTATTAAAGTATACAATATAAAAGTATATTGTAAGATGCGTCCTACAAAAAAATAAATGGCAGCTAAATATGATAAATTTAATTTTTATTCAAAAATATTGAATTTTCAAATTTATTAGAGACTGAACTAAAAAAAATACCAACATTTGCACTTTATAAAGACGCATTATTATCGCGTCCGAAAATCGTCAATCTTTAAAAGAATTATTATAAAATGGTACATTATTGATATGCACAATTTTTGATTCTTAGCTTAAATACTTTTACAAGCATGCTTTACAACTTTTACTATACTAGAGTTACTACTTTCTTTATTAATATTCGTTTTGATAATTGGAGATTTGCATAAATTTTGAGCTCCAGTAATTTCTCCTCCAAAATAATTTGATTGACTATATCTACAAAAAAATGTAAATAGAAGTCTGAAACCATATATATGCAAGTTTAAATGTTTCACGATAAAAATTGTCTAATTTTATACAAATACATATCTATCCGTTGACAAATAGTTCAATTATAAATGGTTTCAAATCCCAAATGATCTGTTTTATTTAAATATATCGCTACAAAATGCGATAATTAATCAGAGGAAGCTAATTTTTTGGGTAATAGCCTACGGCTAAACATCTATTTTACGAAATTCTAACTTTTCAAATAAAACATTTCGTTGTTTTTAAATCGAAATTTAAAATGAAGATATCATCCTCTTAAAAATTATTTACTTAATGCCGTCCTTAAAGAAATTAGCAATAAATAGAATTGATTTTAAAATTATATCAATTTAACACGTAGAAAAATGTTTCAAATTTTTATTTAACTATAATGAAACTAAATGGAATCTTTTGACATAGACGATTGACATTACATTAAAACAACTAGATCTGCAATCTAAAATTAAATGCTTAGCCGGCGTGTTAAGCAAAAAACGGTAGAAAAAAGTTTAAATTGATCAATCCCATTAAAGTAATTTGCCTATAATTTCAAATTAACTAATCAAATTAAGGTTTTTGCCTAACACGATGGTTGGGCATTTTAAATGCTTTAATTTTAGATTGCAGATCTAGTTTAAAGTATAGATATATAATGTCTATGTGGAGATCTGGCTAAAGTATAGATATATAATGTCTATGACATTAATAGCTTCCTTAATATACATCGAAGTAAAATCATTGATATTGTAATAATTTTTATCTAGATCGGCAACATTTATTAAATTTTGTTTCTAAATAAAAACGGTCAAAAAGACAAAATTGTGAAATCTTGTTCGGTCATTATATCTTTGCACAAGTAAGTTCTTTTAATTTTATACATATTATGAGTTTTTATTGCCGTGTATGCTTTATTTATAACAACATGTTTTTCTGAAGAATTGTTTATTTGAGTCAATTTAATTTAATCAGTTTGCTATTGATTTGCCCGTTTTTATATCAGATGCCAATCTAAAGCAGTTAATTACGATATCAATTGTGTCAAGTGTATCCTTTGTTAGTCTGTGTTTTTTTGCAAACTTTATACAGTTAAATGCATGCAGAATGACTCTTCTTGACAACACTCTTTCATCTTCGAGAGTATGTACGATACCTGTACTTTGATTTGCCTGGTACCTATCTCAAAATGTATTTATCTTTTCCACCGCAGTTATCAGAGTAAAGATCTTCAATTAATAATAATAATGGTCACTCGTATAATTAAGTAGAGGAAATTTATTAATAATAGCTGTCTACCTTTACTCATAAGAAAAGCTAGCTATAGCCGCAACAGTGCCCTTTGAAGTTTAACGGCGAGTTTATTTACTGTTGAGGTGGAACTAAAGATGAAGAATTTTAATGCTTGCAAAAAATATTTCAACATAAAAAGAAATTCTATTTCAAAACATTAAACTATAATATCTAAAATTGTAATAATAATTATAATCATACATATTTACTTATTTTAAAATGTCATCCTCGATTCGATTCACTAAATAGTACTTACCTATAGTGGAGTGAATAGTATGAGGTAAACTCCCCTCACACTTGTTGTAATTATATACTATTGTATAAACATTTGAGGAAATTACTATGAAAGATCCGCTCTATAATAAATTAAACGATATCACACGCCGATGTTTTTGATATCTACTCACAAGAATAAAATGGCAAAATTTTAAAACAGAACATTAATATATGTTAAAATAATGAATAATCGTGCATTGATATCGTAATTAACTTCTCTAGATTGGCAAACGCTTTATACGTTAGACAACGTCCGATCTAAAAACGGGCAAATCAATAGCAAACTGATTAAATAAAATTGAACTAAAAAAACTATTCTCTAGAAAAACATATTTTGTTATAAATATAGCATATTATAGTCCCATAGTTTCATTATATGTATACAATTAAAAAAATTTACTTATGGAAAGATGTATATATATATATAATTATTGATAGATTCTACTTTACGGATTGATCTGAAATGTTTATTCCTAAAATTATGCGACGAAAAAAATTTCACCATTTTGTCTTTTCGAATGATATAATGGCGATGTTTCTACTTTATCAGTTTAAAAACCAAATTATGCAAGTTTTGAATCGATTATTTAATATTTGTTTTTAAAAATTCAAAACCGACTATTTTAGATTTTATTATTAATAAATTATTAACAATCAATTTACAGCATTAATATCGTAATAATATTTATTAGTTAATATCATAGACATTACATTAAAACTACAATCTAAACCTGCAATCTAAACTTAAATACTTAGCCGGCAAAAAACGGTAATGGGAGGTTAAATTTATCAATCAAATTAAGAATAATATTCTTATAAGTATAGATAAAGGGTGTCTATGGTTAATATTAGTTAATTACGATATCAATGTTTTTCAGTCGATTATTTTATTACGTCGGTACATACTATTTTCTATTTTCACCCTTATATGTTTATTATTTACTATTTCCAATATACACTTTCTGTTTCCTTAAGGAATTCTGTTTTTCTTGTGATAATAATATTTGTATTGTTCTAATTATATAGTGACGATAAAATGTTTACTAAGATCAAAAAAATTAGGCTAAATATTATTTTCTATATTTTTTTATCTTCTCATTTTAATTCAGTTTAATTTAATTTAGACTATCTTAATAAATTTTTAGTCGGCTAATCTATAGTTGTTAATAAATTATTATAATAAATTATATTGTTTGAAAATAATTGTAATTTTAGTTATGAATGTAAATCTATATTGGTATTGTAAGTTTCTGATCGCTAAGGTCGTGTGCAATAATCCACTTAGCCGTGACACTAGTCAGACCTAATTCCTCAGTTATATTTATTCTGTATTATAATTATTCATATAATTATTGTTCAAATATAATTCTTGGATTAATAAAACGAAATTTTGAAGACTAATAGATATTTTGAAATAAAAAACGAAATTTTTTTCCGGACAACCTATATACCAATTATTCATAATATCTCTACTTGATTATTATTGATGGGCAATTATTTCATTCTATGTATAGTTAAATTTATTAATATATCTATGACTTAAATCTATTAAATTGTTGAATACATAGACCATGATATACATTATATATCTATACTTAATAGTTATAATTATAGTGTAATGTCTATGGCATAGATTAACAAAACTATGATAGTCTGTAATAGTTTAAATGTCCATTACATAATAAAAACTTAAGGTCACTTCTTTAAGATGTGTTATAGATTATTATTATTGCAGAGCAATTGATACAAACCATTCATAGAATACACTACCAATGAATTGGTAAGTAAGAAAAAATAACAGATGGTGCAAATGTCACAGACAAAACTTAAAATCTATATATGTTAAATACTATAGAAAACCTGTTTACTTATTCATTTCTATAAAATCTATATAATGCTCTAAAGGGACCTCATTAGACTAAGTATAAACAGATCTTATATACTAAATTAACAAAATAATCTGATTCATTCTATTAAAAATATTTATCCATTTTTGCTTTCATGTTACCGCATTTTCGTCCGTATAACAACATTTTATTTGATATTAAAACAAATAACATTAAAACCTAATATTATTACTATATTGAACAAAATTCGCCGGTCATACATATTTCTTATGACATAGTTACTTGATGGTTGTTAACGTAAATATCATAAATTAATTCGTTTTGATAAATATTTATGTTTGTTTTGAATAAATCGATTTTCAAATTAGAAAAAGCATTTGATTTATTTTTCCTATTAGATTTATGTGCCATGGTATATAGTTATATTAATCTTTTGAGTTCAACTTTGCTATAGGTACCTGTCACAATATCATGCGGATTTTTTTTTTTTAATTTTATATCCAAAATATTTAAAAAAAATCATTTTAACTGCTTATTAAATATTTTATTAATAGTAGCAAGTGTATAAAGTATAGGTACAGTTAATGTTTATATTGTTGAAATGATATTGTTAAAACATATTGGAAAAATAAATTAGATATTTTAAAATATGAGATTTCATTTTTAAAAAAATATTTGGACGATCAATGCATAAGAAAGTCTTAACAATTGTTTAATATATTTCATCACATTTTGTTTATTTTAAAATGTTATCTTTTAATTTTGAAAATTATATTAAAATAATTTTAATTTTACAAAATACGTTTTACCCCTATTTTTTATATATTTTTCACTATCTGGTGATTTTAAATATCAAAGTTTTCCACAGAGAGAAAGTTCAAAAATAAGAGAATTACGAGTAACGTTAAGTGGCCTCGACCAATCAGCAATGAGTAATGAAGTGTCGGAGTAAATTGTGCTGACCATGAAAAACCACTGAAAATCGTTCTTGGGTAATTTAAAAATAACATCAACCAAAGGAAACCATAGATGTGTGGCTGATTCATTATATTAACGCAGAAAGTTTCACAAAACTGTCACTAACAATTTCGATAATACAACAGCTTGTCTAATTTTTTGGGAATATATCGTATATCGCATACCTATGTATATATATTGCAAGTGTTAGTTTCATATTGGATTGGTTGTTACAAGTTTACGGTGTCATATATCCCTCACTAAGCCAGCGACAGTTGGCTTTCATTTTCCACAGATAATATATAAATAACTCGCCAAGCGTCTACACGACGAAGCAGAACTTCAAAACGCAAACCCACGAACGAAATGTTTACCATTCGAATAGTCGAAAATTTGACACCGTCAGCAACTAACTCCAGTATTCACTCGGTGTAGGCGAAAGTTTTACCACTGGCGGTTGACTGTCTTTCTCCTTGAGTAAACTATACACTGTTCAGTTCAAGCACCTGTGCGTGGAAAGAAGACCTGGCTACGGTTGTGTTTGGACCTCTCTTGTACATGTTCTCGCCTTGATATTTGCATACTGCTGCTAGCTTCCCCCTGTTTGACGGAATCACACCTCAGCGCCACCATTGCCTCTCCAGTTAGTACGGATGAGGAAGATTTTGCTGAGCCGAAGGTGCGCCATCTTGTCAAGTCTGTCACAATCATGAGTCAGAGTTTTGAGGGGTCTTCGTCCGCGCTGTCTGGTCCACCCTCCAACCATGTCAAGATGAAGGCGTTGAAGAAACTCGGAGATGTAAGTGTTCAGGTTTTGTCAAATTTAATTTGTTTTAAAGAATAAAATAGTGGAATAAGAAATCAAAATTATTTCATATTTGAATCGATCCATTATTATAAAATCAATATTTTCATTATTGTCGTTATTTAAATTTGAATTAATACTTAAAACAAAAATGGTCTAAACCAATTAAAATATCTCTTTTTGTTTTTCAAAAAACTACGCTATACCTAAAACAAGACAAACATTTCTTTCTATAAAAGTTCTGATATTAATAGTTATTCCAAAATAATTTGTTTCACAGGAGTTATTTGTTGTTTATCAATAAATGTAACCTATAAACAATTAATTCTCATTTAACTCTCGCAATATAGATAGAAAATAAAAGTTTAAGAAAAGTTAACTTAATGAATGGGGAGATTAATGCTGCTATTTGCAAGGCATAAATGAGTCAAACTAATGCCGCCTAACATTCATAGGGAAATTGATTCCCTCAAGAGAGCGAATTGAATTATAACATTATTGTTCGAGTAAAGGGACACATAGGAACCCAAGAATCTATCTAATTAATATACAACTGTTCCTCATAGATTACTTTATATCAATTTGTACTAGTAGCTTGATCTCAGGAACTTTATATATACAAACTGAAGCTGGAAGGTTAGACACTATCCTTTTATTGGGACATTTATCACTATGTTAGGCTATGAGACCATGTTTTCCTTTTTTTGAAAAAAATTTATTAGAAATAAAAATGTGGACATTAATTAATGATTGCATTTTAATTTTTGTATTTAGCAAGGCTTCTTTAAAATACATATAATTTTTATAACACAAAAATGAGATAAAACCAGCGGTTTATTTCTTTCGAGTATTTAAAAATATCTTAATATATAGCTTAGTGCTGTCAGGTTTAGCCATAGTAGCTCCCCTATATATATCGAACATTATCTAAAATCGCATGATTATTAAGAATATAATTTATTGAACTTTAATTAAATCGATATAAAAACAAATCTTTAAATAAATTAAGTGTTTTCTCTGGCTAAGTATTTACTTCATAAAGTTAAAGCTTCAGCGGATATACTCATTTTAATTAAATTCATTTAAAATCAATTGAAACTGTCGGATTTTAGAAAAAATATATTTTAACCGTTAATAAAAGTTTCGTTACCATTTATTTTGTGAAAAATTACTTCATATCAAAAGTTTTTTATCGCTATTTTTATCATAGTAAATAGTGGCAACACTGCATATTATATTAAGACTTGCTATTTAAAAAAATAACAGTAAAATATCATTTAAATAACAGTAAAATGGCAGTAAAATTACCATTGATTGATATTACACTATAACTACAACTATATTCATGTAAAGATATATAATGTCTACGAAAATATTACATTCAATATATATTTATTTTGAACACTATTTTCCATTAGTTGGATTTAGTTTTATAGATTTATTTTTTTAATTTTAAATAAATAAAACCAGAAAGTTCGAATTGGAAAATTTGTATTCAAAGATGTTGTATTGTGTCTAGATTTTTTACCATTGTCGTTTACAGTTGGTATATAAAGAATATAGCTGTTTAATATCGTCGTTTAGACAAAAAGAAGTCAAAAGTCACCATTTTGTGTTTGACTGATTTCGAATAAAATTTCCATTAATCAGTTAACGTTTATACAATTTTAAGAGAAGTGGATTAGATATTTTCATATTTTGTTATTTTAGGAAAATTAGACATTTATTTTCTTCAATTTCGCAACATGACAATACTTCAATAACTCTGTTCTTTGTGTTTCATCATTTTCTAATTTCAAAATCTTTTTTTTAAATATTGAACTATGTTAACTGCAGAGGTCTAAAATGCAGCGTCCACAGTCGAACGGAAAAATATCTCAATTTATTCTATCATGAATAAATTCAATCGGAAATTACTTTACGAATATTAAAACAATGGATTTCTTTCTTTTATTGGGAAATCAAAATAGTTTTTTGAATTATATTTTTAAGGAAAATACCTTTTCCTTGTTCCAAACGATTCTTTAAAAAGGATTTATTTATAAAAATTGTAGTTTTGCAGAATAAAATGAAGAAATATTTACAACATCGATTTTTTGGAGAACTATATCTATCTACCCAAAGGTTATGTTTCCCTTTTGGAAAAGCGTTTGCCTATTGCATTTTATTTGTCCATAATAATAAAAACGCCATTAATACTTTAGCCAGTCTATTTATAGATCACTTAAATTAAAATTTCTAACATCTGTGAAATTTTAGCGGTGAACGTTTCTGGTAAGGTCGTTGAGCCCGGAGAATAAAACAACCGAAAATATATTTGCAATAAAACTGCAGCCTGCAAATGGAAGAAGAGTTATATTTATTTTACCCATTATCATCTGGAAATAGCTCTCCGGTTGAAAAGTGATTAAAATCGAAACTGGAAAGATTTCACGAAGAATCTGGAATGACTGTGGTCGAATAATGTTATCCCCCCCTCTTATTTATGATTATTAATATGGCTGGTTTGGTCGAGGTTTCTGAGCTTCTGATCTAGGATCGATAGTTTACCCATAAGCTCGTTGACACCAGCGTCCTGTGTTTACAACATTAGATTGCGTCTGGGATAAGATTAGCTACCGCTCACTCTCTTTGGAATAGGAGAGGCGTCGCTTTCTTTCTTTGGAAACAATTGACGCACATTCAAGGGAAAACATTTCAACACCCAACCAATATTAGAATAGATTGTACGCTTGATTTATGGTGACGGCAATTCATTTGCAATCAAACGGTCAATTTCCTTGTTTTTAATTTCAAGAGAGAGTGAAAGGTCGAAGTTCTCTTTTTGAAACAATCAAGAAGGTTTCCTGTTTTTCAGAATTATCTCACAAATCTCAGTAATATTTATACTTTTGTTAATCGTATTTTTGACTTTTGCTTTCTGTTCTGTTTCGCACAAGTTGCCAATTGAAGAAGTTAATGAAAGGCTAAGTTGCAGGATTTATAAGATCGGAGTGGAATCTTGCAGATAAACTTTTGACAAGGAAACTGTAATTATATGCATTGAGAGATTATGTGAGTCCTGATCTATCACCAAAGTCTCTAAGGTTGTCTTCAAAACATTTGTATGTTTCCAAAAATAATCTAAATAAATGTATACTTATATATAGACTTTCTAAATAACGCTAGGAAGAAAGGTTGAAGGAACTTTTCGTTACAAAATTTGCTATTTTTATAACCAGTTCAAGATAATAAGACAATTGAGATAATAAAATAATTTTTCGTTGTAATTCATGTTTTTTGACTTAAATATCTCTTTATTTTTGAAAAAAGGTTGAATATTTTTCTTATTATATTAATGATGTAAATAATCATATTTTAATGATTTTCATTGAATTTAAAGATATACATTGTCAAAAAATGTCACAATATTATTAATTGTGTCAACATTCCAAATATGGCCATTTAATTCTGTCAAATTTCGATAAACATTACTAATAGTTTATCAATTAAATTAAATTCATGGAAAATTCAATTGAGGTTCTGCAGAAATTTCGTTTGCGTTAATTTTAAAATTGTTATTCGACATGATTTCTATTTTATAATGTTTTACTAATATAATAATACCGAAAAGGATAGTTAACATGGCTAATATTTGTGTTATTTAACCACAATATTTGTAATGTTCCTAATGAGAAGAATCTAACGAATCTAAAAGAAAAATATCTAAAAATTATTTTACAGAATTGGAATAAGTATTTCAATGACATCATTTAAAATTCAGTTTAAACATCTTTTTCGAAATGTATGCAATTTTAATGAACTATGCGGTTGTTATATATTTCGAATAAGGGATTATTGGCGCCCGAATGATTGTCAAAACATATACGAGAAATATAGGAAAATAGATTTAATGTCTTTGAGAATTATTTTATATAGATCGCTTGTGATAGGAAATTTCAGTCATGTGGTCGTTAACAAGTTTTAAATAAAACATTTTCATCAATTTATTGCAGTTAAAATGGGTTTTTATATTTATATAGATATGCATTTGTCTTTACGGGTTGAATGTATTTTCCTATTCTTAAATTTGTATTATTTATTTATAAGATAAAATTAGAATTGGTAAACATTTATTTATATTTATTTAAAATGTGAATTTTTTTCTTGATATTATATTTAGGATTCTTTGCAATCAAACAATGCCCAAATGTCCATTTTTATTGCTTCTTATCATGATATGAAATTTTAAAATGCCCTCAAAATTATAATTGATTTTAATACAGTCATAATATGCAATGATTTTTAAAATTTACAAATAATTAATACATTCGGAGTTTTATAGGAAAGTTTACTCTTGTAAACTGCTATAGGTAAAAATGTGATCTTGAGAATTATGTGTCAATTTGGATATTATCCCTGTCATTTTTGTATATATTAGATAGTTATGAAGATAACATTTCAAAATCCTGAATGTATCATATTACTAAGCCAATAAATAATATCTGCTTGAAATGTGAATCTTCTCAGTATGTTTGATGTGTTCGGGCATGATGATCGGGTAGAAAGCTTCATCCCTTTCAAATCTGATTTACAATTGTGTATTCCTATTACCATAGGCCTAGATATTCAGTTCTCAAATTTTTTGGTTTTGTTTACAATAAATTTCTTTACTAAATAAATGTTCTAATAATTGTACTTCTTACATTTTTATATACTGAAATTTTATTTTGGTCCTAATTTTTGAAATCGTTAATACATAATAAAAAATGTAACTGTGATCTTTAATAGGTTAATTATCTCCTTAACTACCGCTGAAATCATCTCCTTAACAACCGAAATCATCTCCTTAACAACCGCAATCATCTCCCAACCTTTATAATCACCTTAACAACAAGTTATCTCCTTAACATCTTCTTAACATCTCCTTATCAACCTTTATAATCACCTTAACAACAAGTTATCTCCTAAACATCTCCTTAACAACCTTTATAATCTCCTTAACAACCGCAATCATCTCCTTTTAAACCTTTATAATTACCTTAACAACCGAAGTTTTCTCCTTAACAACCGCAATCATATCCTTTTACAACCGTAATTATCTCCTTAACAACCGTAATTATCTCATTAACAACCGCAATCATCTTCTTAACAACCTTTATAATCACCATAACAACCACAATCATCTCCTTAACAACCGTAATTATCTCTGTTATCAGCATATCTTTCTCGTTATCAATTTCTCGTATACATAAAATTAAGATCAGACAATAATCATTCTAAAACTATCTAAACAACTTCTTCGTGGATGAAATTCTTTTACCTTCAATACATTTTTCAAGACAATTTGGTATACCAAAACAAGCAATAACTTTGCATAATATGTCATTTTTGATGGTATAATATCGATAAGCTATATCGATGGGCATTATTTTAGAATGAAGGTTCACAATGATTTGATAAATCCAACTCTATGTCACTTTTTAAATAAACAGCCTCTTGGGAAGCCTCTTCCCTTCCTCACTGTCCCCTTTCTGTCTTGGAACAAATAAAACTTACTTTACATTCCGGGAAATCTGTCCGGTTTGATTAAACTTTCAAAGACCTGAAAGTTACTATCGAATGACAACTGTCAACCGCAGAAGAAGAGGTTTGTCTTTTCTCCAAACTCAAATTCTTTTTCTCCCCTCGGTTGCAAACAAAAACGTCCATTTTCAAAGCATAAGTTATGCAAAAAGAAACTTGAGTCATTATCTGTTGCAAATGTCCAAAATACGTTTTTCACCAGGGTTCTAAATATGTATCTGTATTTTTGAATTCATTCAGGACCCAGAGAGCTATAATACATTATCTGTTGCAAATGTCCAAAATACGTTCTTCACAAGGGTTCTAAATATGTATCTGTATTTTTGAATTCATTCAGGACCCAGAGAGCTATAATACATTATCTGTTGCAAATG
>JAUZNC010056323.1:0-30418 GCA_034780395.1 Vannuccia rotundouncinata | reverse complement strand
TCCAAAATACGTTTTTCACCAGGGTTCTAAATATGTATCTGTATTTTTGAATTCATACAGGACCCAGAGAGCTATAATACTATTTAACAATAATCGTTTCATAATATTCAATAAATATTGATTTGTAATATTTACAAAAATTGTTTATTTATAGATTTAAAGATCTCACAAATTTCATATATATAAATACTTTCTTGGCTTTTATATTAATTTATGTTAATATTAATACTACAAAACTCAATGTTTATTTAAGTTTGAAAATAGTTATTGTTATTTAAATTTACGACTAAAAAGCCTTTCCTAAAATACCATTAATTGTTAAGAATATGAACAGTTTCTTTATTAAATTAAATAATTCATAATTAATTTATGTTATATTTACGTTACAAAGTAGGTATCTGTTTAAAAAGGATTTATAAAGTTTAATATTCTAATTTGTTGCCTGAAAACAAGTTCCGTAAATTTAATTTTATAACTCTAAATTAACTATTATTTATAAAAACAAATTGTATTATATCGATTGCTTTTTAGAATTCTTATCAATAAAATACGTGTCATTCACAAGCTATAATACAATCCCCTTATATCTTTCTGTTCTTGTTGATATGGTGGACTCATGCGCAAGTTGATATTATTCAATATAGCTTTGTTTACTTCATTCATTCAGCCAGACAGGAAAAAATAGCGAAAGTGTTAGCGTATAGCATAAAAGAAGTCGAAACAATAGGCTGCAATTGTGTCTGTAATTGTTTTACTACGTCTTAGAGATAGGGAACAGACATGGGGAAGGGAGCAAGAAAAGGGATATGTTTAAAAATAGAAAAACAAATGAAATCATTACGATATAATGAAATATAATTGCTACAAATATCAATAAAAAACTATTTAAGATTCTTTATTTTTAAATTTCTATGACTTTTTACAAAATGTTGTTGTAATAAATATTGATTTTCAATTTGAAAGAACCCATAGATATTGTATATTATATATAGGACTAGATTGGACATTTAAAATATTATACATATTATACATATAAACAATTATTGAATTTAATATTACTACAGATATATATTAAATTAATACATATATTATAAGCAAATATTGAATTTTTGCCAGGATCGACAGAAACCGATACTAAGTGACAACAATCAGCTAGATTACCAATCTAGTTAAACTTAAACAAAGATAGTATATCTATGGAAAGACCATTTCTTGAAATATCCAGTTTAATAAACTGGTTAGCACCAGTATTAAGGGATGATTTACCGAACGGTTATAAACCTGCATCGCTTAGCGCTATTTTATGGTGGATTACACTTTGGATTCTATTTTTGTATTTCAAAGAAACATTTCTAAAAAACAATTATTTCTATAAGAAAATTGTATCAACGAATTGTGTCCATTTATCTTACATCCACAATTGCTGTCGTTTATATAATGAAAATTAATCGAGCATTCTTTTACTATTATATGAATTAGAGGAATAAGTGGTTATGTATCAATTGAGGTATGGCAATCATATACACTCAGCATGACATCTAACGTATTCCACATTTTTCAAAGAAACATAACTGTCTGGACAATATAATGGAGGATTTTTGTTGTCCATCATAAAATATGAAAAAAATAGTTTGATGGATGTGAGATATTAATTGAATAAACTTGTTTTCAGAATATTTTTAAATTCTTACTTGGGTGCAAGCTTCAAATTTTGTAAATGGCTTTATTAATTTCACATTTGGTCCAATATTGTACACATTTTTTCTAATCGGTATAAAACGAAGAATATAGAGCGAGCGACCAGATAAAAGCGCTAAAAAACTGGAACCTGTATTAACCTATATACGTATCTTTAAATCTATAATATATCAATAATCAATACGAAATTCATGTTAGTTATTAGTATAAGCTCCTATGTTTTCCATAGATAACAACTGACTATGACTTGACAAAGTTAGTAGTGTGTAAATTTAGTTGCCAACTATTTTTAGAGTTCTCGGGTTCTTGTCGCTCGCTCTATATTCTTTGGTATAAAACATATTTTGTGATTTAACAAATTTTATCCAAAAAGTATGCTTGCAGTAAACCTGATGGATATTTTTCCATTAATTAGAGCTTAATTATAGTATATTAGTTGGATATAATGACTTTGTATTGAAAGATTTCTCTTCGTATGTTGCAAAATGCCGAGGGCAGTATTAAGCACTGATGTTAATGTTAATATCGGAGGGGGGGGGCGTTGCTATGTCTCCAGGTGTCATTATTAACTTGCCTTAGAAACGTGCGAACTTCTGTCCAAAATATTTTCGTTTGCGAATTCGTTATATTTAGCATAATGGAATATGACATATTTGTAAAAAAATACCTTTATTTTGTAATAAAGTCAGATTTTTATTCGTATTATTAATAAAATGTGGGTGAATATAATGAGATAAAGAATGCAATATGTATTCACAAGACTCTTACAATGTCACAGCTTCATGTTTTTAATAAATAGCATAAATATTTAATTAATGATATTCTTTTCAACCTCGAAACAATTACCGAATAAAAAAGTTTAGTTTTAAACATTTGATGTTTTTTGAACATTCAAATGGAATATTTATTCAAATTATAAATGTATTATTGGTGAACGAAATACTATTATAACAAATTTTGAGTTTGTGTCGTCTCAAAAATTAAATTCGTCTTCGCGATATTTTCATTTTGAAAAATATCCGATTCGGAAAATTCGAGCGATTATAATTGGCTTTTACACATTGTTTTATTACCCTTGAAATTATGATATTATAGAAGATATTGTATTCTTCAACAGACAATATGCTCAAGTACAAAATCATTTAATTTCTCTAGTTATGTAAATCAAAACAACGTGTGTAATATTACTGTATTTTTGTTATGTTAAGATACCAATATTTTGACATCGCACTTCTATTTTAGCCTTATTCATTAATTTGTTGGCAACAAATGGCTTTGCTGCTGTAGTTGTATGGTTTAAAAAATATAAATTTATTTAGAACAACATTCTGCAGGAATTTTTTAACTATAAAATTAAAATAAATTGCAAAATATTGTCAAATATAAATAAATTGTCAAACAAACCGAAAATATTAAGCACAGCAATAATTTGCAAAAGATTATTTTTTTTCACTTAATAGTATGTAACCATTTTATTGATATAATTTAGTATAATTTATAACTGGCAGATAGGAAATTGAATACAGGGTCCAACTTTTAAAACTTGAAATAAATATTTAAAATTTCATTCGATTCTTCCTTATCTATAAATATTTCATTAAAATTCTTTATAATATAGATTGTAAACATTTAACAATATAATATTTGAATATTTGAAAACGTTGCTAATATATAGAAACAACGATTGAAATATTCATATTCATATACAATCTATGTATTATAAATGTATATCTAAAAGAAGAAATGGTTTCAAATAGACAAACCATAATTGAAAAAGTTTACCTTTGCATAATTTTGTCCATTAATGAGACCAAACATTTCCGTTGATAAAAGTTTCCCAGGAAAAGCAATTACTTAATTATTTTTTTATTAAATATTTTTCAACTGTCTACTATGAATTTCCCACTTAGAGTAAGCATATATATTTATTATATGTATGACTTTCTTGGTACCTACCAGGATTATTACAACGATCATGGAATAGAATTATCCCCATAAAAGATTGTTTTAATTTTTGTACCCAGAAACTGTAAATTTGCTTTCTCTCTAAGAATATATTATTTTATAAGCTCTCCTAGGTCGCATTATATTTCCAATTGCATAAAATAATAGTTATTTTATTTCCTATATATGTTGCCATATCAATAATACTATCTGATACAGAAAGCTGACATTTACCATTCATTAGAATATACATGGACAAGTTTTGTGAACACGGTCTTTTAGTAAAACTGATAATGGCATGTCTGGAATAGTAGACACAAGGTATCTAGGAATTAAATGACAGTAATTATGCCTTTTAATCGTGAGGAAAGAGAAGTCTACGAGGTCTGAAACTATATAGCCTGTGTTGTATAATATACATGAAGAATGGTTACGCTGTTTTTACTAATTGTAATTCTTATTGTGATTATAAAATGTTCCTATTAATAAATAGTCTATTTATATGTTTACATTGATATACCTATATCATATTAATAAATATTTTTATATGCCTGATATATCCATTCAAGATATCTTTTTTTCTGCAAAAATAATTGAATTAATAATAATCGTTGTACAATATCTCTTTACACAACGAATTTGATCAATATCTATAATATATAGGTATAGAATCTGCTTTTCGCATTATTCCAAAGAAATTCCTACATTGTCAAGAACGACCTTTGGTTTTTAATTGATCTACAGTAATAAATTTCAAATATCTAATTCACAACTACAATATTTATGACAATCGATAATATTGAATTTTCAACGTAACTGATAAATTCACGGAAATATTTATAGAAATTGAGTTTTAATAAAATGGAGACATTTGACACTTTTCATTCATTTTAATACACTTTGATAATTTAGTATTTTTCTTTTCCTGTTTGATTTGGTTTGTAATGTAGATTTTTTATTTTACTTTTATTATTATTACTATACATTATGTATTAATTTGTTTTGATTTTATACGATATGACTGTTTCAATTCATTTAATTAAAACCTTATTTAACCTTGAAAAAGAAAAGATCACCCCATAAGTATTTGTAATTTGATGCATTCTTTATACGTTTTTAAACAAAATTGTGAAACCGAGAAATTCCTCTTTTGCTGATTTATTGAAGGTAAATTTGCTGACATGACTTAGTAATCTGAATAACGTGGAATAGTTTGAAAGCAAAATAAATGTTACATCTAACTTTAACAAAAAAACAGGGATTAAGTTTGTCAACCCAATCTTCAAAGAAGGATTTTCTTAAATACTGCAATCTGTATCGTTGGATCAATTTCTTTATTTCTTACCTTTCATCAGCTAAATTGTCTTTCAACGCAACTTTTTTTGTAATTGTATATTGTTGTTTTTAAGGTACGTAATACAATTTTCCATTTAGCAAACGTTCGCTTCAAAGCTTTTCTTTCGGTCGGTTTAAAATTAGCATTTCATTACTAAGTCGATCAATCATTCATATTGCATCTATCAAAAACAATTAGAAACAGAGCATAGATTGTATTTACCAAATTGTAAGATTTATACAAATCGAATTCTATTGAAGTAAATTCATTACCTTAAATACTCATTATTTATTGATATCGTAATAATATTCATCTAGATCGGCAACCTTAATTCAAATTTTGTGCAAAATAAAAACGGACAAAACAAAATTGCGAAATCTTTCGGGCTTTAATTTTACAAATAGAGCTGTGAAGTAGACCAATTTTAAAAATAGTTTACCACATTTTTAATGTTAATTGTCGAGCTATCTTTTAAGAAAATTAACACGAATAACCATGAATATCTTTGTACAACATTTATTACATATGTACAGTTAAATAATTTCAGCATATTGTTGTTAACCAAAATAAAAATATAATTGACAGATTCCGGTGAGCCGTATATCCTTTCATGTTTATCGATTTGTTTTGAGTGAAAATAAATAATTTCCATACTAACAACGTGGACCGATTTACTGACAGTTTAAGCGCACGTTGTGAGCTCTGAATTTTTTTTATTTTTCGAATAATTGAACAAAAATATAAATATTATTCAGTGGATATTAATTTGTCCTTTTTCTCTATATATCTCTTCCACTCTATCGAAGGCAATTTAATGCATCTGCGAGTGGATTCTGTATCCAAGGGAGACCCTTGGTGCAACCCGACAGATCGTTACAGTGTTGATGAGGATAATTATGTGTGGATATGTTATGTGATTTTGCCCCGTGACTTAATACTTATAAATTGTTTTTAGGGGATATAATTAAATAGTAGTGTTTGCTCGGGTTTCAGTTTGATAAGAAGAGGGTAACATGTAGAATATTATTATCAGTAATTGGATATATTAGGTTTAATTGCCTGGATGAAAATCTTGCGGACATATTTTTAGTGTGCAGCCATCGTAATTCGGGTATTCTGATGTATGTAACAACTTGTCAATTATTTATGGAATGGAACACTAAAAAAACCTTGTTACTAATTAGAATCAGAATAAAAAATACTCTACCCTAAAATCTTATTTTGGTACGTTTAGTTTCACTTTCTGTTTTAAAGAACATGCTCATTTGTTTTATTAATGTTAAGGGTTGAAGTTAATCTGTTTCTATTCGACATTTCATGCTTTCATTTTTGTAAATTCTAATTTTTTTACTTTAATTTTGGTCTAGACTGATAAGTTATAAATATTATTCGCATATTGATCAATCCAGAAGCATCCCAACTGTGGCTGCTCCGCTATTAATGTTCCTCGTGACTAATTACCGGCTAAAACTGCATTCATTAAAACTACAAATAAATGTATGTAATTGATTTGGGGACACTAGATTTAATTAACCTCCTCTTCATTCGCTCAAGTAGATATATGATGCAAAGAATATCATACACATGATTTTTTTTACTTCTTAAATGTTATTATAATAATGAAATCGATACTATACATGTAAATGTGAATGTTTTTCTGCTCTTATTTTTTATCTATACTGATTGTTTAAAGTGTCCGATGAATTTAAGTTGCTTAAAAATTTTACAATAAGTTTAATGTACTTTTAAAAATATATGATCGAATTTGTTAAATAAGTGAATTATAGTTTTGTTTCAGTTCGTATTATATAGTTCATTTTTATGAAGACAATAATTTTCAATGTCCGAGATATATTTACATTTTACACAAATTTGAAAATGAACTAAAATGAGTTAATTAAGTCTTATATCTTACAATAATAAAGTATAGACTTGCCACGCTATAATTATATCCTAAACTAAACAATCGATAACGCTCTATATTCAAATAAATTTATAGACACTAATTATTGATTAATTATTGATTAATTATTGAAATAGACTATACCTGTGTATCTTCCAGGCATCTTAATGCAGAAAATCAATAATTAGTGTCGACAAATTAAAACGTTATCGATTTTTATCCGAGAGGCTTTTTTACCTGGCTGTATAAGGAAGCTAGCTAGTTTTATGGTTGTAAAATACAGTTATATAATTTTTTGAAAATCAGAACAATATAATAGCTAGATATATAACGATATATTTCAATTAGTGAATATTATATATATATATATATATATTTTACGCATAGTTTTTTTTACTCATGTATCTTGTTGACGTATTTATATTCCCACAGTTCAAAATCCAGTATCCTCTTTTCTGTTAATATCCTCGCATCTGTGATATTGCAATCTTATTTAGGTGTAGTCTGATATATATAAAATGATGGGATATATGTCTGTAATTGATATTATAATATATTTTGGCAAACTACATTAATTCCCATTCTAAAAAGAGTCTATAAAAATGGATTATGAAGTGGATTATGTTTTATGTATATTATCTAATTTTAAATCAGAGCTAAAAAATGTCGTTGGCAGTATTTTTCTACACCAAATCCCAATTCTTTCTCCCATTGAAAACTCGCTTCTGGTATTGATTTTCTTTACAGAAATAAGGCCACTTCAGCAGCTCTTTTCATGGCTATATAAAAAATTTAGATCCTTAAAAAGTGACCAAAACCTTTTGAAATTACTTCGTAAAAAATAATTAATCATAGCGAAACTGTCATAAAAGGATTTTGGAGGATAATTGTCGAGAGTTCTGTTGAAATATTTAGTCGATGTCGATCGAATTTTATATTTGTGACAATTTTTAGTCCTCCATACTTGATGTATTGTGGAGCGTTCAGAAAATATCTTTCCTCACTTTAAAATTTATTCCTAAAGTGAATCAAATTTGTACCATTAATTAAAATATTAAAAGTAAACTGTTTAAAACTTCTGTTTCTCAAATATAATTTTAATTTGACTACATATTTATTTTCAAATAATTTATTAGTACAATATCGATTAACAGTTTTATTCAATTTTGAAAATCTTTTTTATTATCATTTTATCTAATCGAACTAATTGTGAGATTTTAACTTACGTGTGTTATACAAATTGAATGTATTAACGACTTAAAACACTTTTAAAATTAGATCAGGTTATGAGTAATTGCTCTTCATATTCACTATTAATTTATTCTGATAGTAACGGTAAATTCTAAGACTCCGTTTATTTCATTGTTTTTCATAGACACATTTTAATGATGATTATATTTTATATAATAGTTCAATTCTTAGCTGTATTTTTTGTGATGGGCATAGAATATTCTGCTTATTGTTCTCGATGATTATGAGTATATGGGAAACAAAAATGCAACTATGTAAAGACAATAGCTCAGCATTTTACTTAGTTGAGATGTATTTTTTTGCAAATATTACTGTGTGAGTCATTATTTTTATGCTAAGCTATTAATTGGGAAATGAAAGAGCCATTAGCTGAACTTCCTTGTGCTGATCGGGCCTTCTATGCTGGGTAAACAGAATGTACTACACGAGGAATTAGATTGTCATCCGTTTGCGATTTCGAAACGTTCAGACAAATTCCATTTCTTATTGCAATTTTTATAATATTTCTTTCATTCAACATTAAGCGAAAATAATTGTTTATTTTAATATTAAACGTAGTATAATAAAATGATTGGACTATATTATAGGTATACTTATAGAATAATATAATACGTAAAAACTTAAGACATAAAACTTAACATAGATTCTGTAATTTTAAATAAGTTGTAGAAAAGCAATATTTATATACAATTAACTTTTATTTAATTCAAATCAATGACTTATATATTATTTATCTAGACCGGCAAACTGACCAATATTCAATAGTAATAAACGTCCCCGGAGGAATATATCTATATCGATAATCAATGCCAAATTGATGGGCAGAAGTTCAACATTAACTCTAAAATTAATTAAATTTATAAATTAATCGATTAATATTTATTAAAAAACCCTCTTCAAAACGAAACTAATACCGTATATAAATGCGCTCTTGACGTTTTTTGATCAGTTTGCCGGTCTAGATAAATAATATATAAGTCTATGATATAAATATATTAACTTTTATTTAATTTAAACAAATTAAATTTCATAGTAAGCTCGGGCAAACTTATTTACAATTTAAATATCAAATTATATTTAACGAAAATCAAAGAAACCCAACTTTTCACAGCAAAAAAATTGTCCCTATCTTTGGTAATATTTGTTTGTTTTATTTTGACCAAATCGAATTATCAATGTAACAATTTTTGCTGTGATTTTTCGAGCGTTTACCAATATCAGTGACAAAGGGCTCTAGCTAGACTGGACGACATCACCTTCACAATTTACTATTTGAATTAAAACTAAGTGAGAGGCTGTTTGTTCAGAGGATGAGCTGTAAACCACCACCGTCATATTGCACAGACACAAATTCTTCATATGGAGAAGACGGAAGGAATTGGGGGGGGGGTAGTCACAGACAATTCTTTCTCCTTCATTTCTGTAGCTTCCTTGAAGTCGTTGAAGTCCTCTAAAAGTAAATAGTTGTGTATTGTTCTCGCAAAAGGCGCAGTCTCTTGCCCATTCAAATATCAATCTTTGAAAAGAATGAAAATCCATCCGAATACCTCCAGTAGGGGGAGGGGGGGGTGAAGTTCCCTTTTCATGTCTTCCTCTCGTTGTATCTTCCTCCCGCAACGGTAGTCATACTGCTCCTCCGTATGGGGGACAATTTCCCCGATATCTGATCTCAGTTAATTGTTATTCCATTTTTATGACTTTTTATTGCTATCCCAGTTTTTGATGGAATGCTGTGTAATTCCCCAAGACTGCTGGCTAAAGGTTGAGGGACGGTGTTCATACAGACACGATATTGTTTCATCAATATATTCCAGAGTATTGCTTTGTCATACCCCTCGTCAGGAATGATTCTTTCCAATCGATTAGTTTTAATAAAATTAAACGTCGATTAACAAAGTATGCGCTCTGGGTTTGTTGATTTTGTTTGATAAATGAATTTGACGCTTTTAACCAGGAGCAAACTTTATTAGTCAAATCTGGGAAGTTGTATTTCACTTTCGTCTAGGCATCGTTTACGAGGTTTTTTAACAGTTCTTCTTAAATATAGAATAGTACACGTTTCGAAACAAATTCTTAGCTAATTGAACTAATCTAATAGTTATCAAGATATATCTTATCCTGAAAGTATCTCTATAAATAACTGCAGAAAAAAGTGTTTGATGTCTTCAGAAAATAGCGCGAAAAAAAGAATTTTGTCACTTCATGTTATAGATATTCTATATTGCGGTATAGATCGGAAATTCAATCCTTTTACAAATATTTATTCAATCGATTAAATATGCCGCATTATCATAGATATTATAAACAATTACTACACAACTCATCTAGAACAGGTTTTATTACTCTAAAACAATTAAAAGTGGAAAAATTTCTGTCTGATTATAGAATCATTTCATTATCTTTTTCTTTTCCTTTTAATGAAAACAATTATTTTTCTAAAGATTCCATTTTAAGTTTTTTAAGTGCAGCGCAGAATTTTGAAATTTTGTTTTAATTGGCCTTTTTATTAACGTCGCGAGGCCTTCGTTTGTGCTCAAACCGGCATTTAGTTATTAAGGGATTAAAACTCTTAATGGGCGAACGCTTAGTGTAGCGCATCAAGAAATCAAAGGAGCAGTTTAAAGAATATTTTTGTATCTTAGGAAACTTCATATAAATATTATCGATGACTCTGGGTAGTTTTACAGTGCGACATCCAACTTAATGAAGATAATATTAATGACGGTATTAAATACATCATAATAATTCCCCTTCCTTCTTTAAAAAGGCGCAAATTCAAGTTATCTGTAAAGGAGGAGGTTTATGCACAGCACCCTGTTTGGGTCTTTTTTTACAATTGGAGTTATTTCCCTTTGTTTGCGTATTAAAAACATTTTTTTAAATAAAGAAAAGATGCAAGACAGAAGAGGCAGGGAGATTTTGAAATGTACAGTCAAAACGAGGTTTTGTCTAGAGATAATTTTTCACCAATTTTACAACTTAATTTTTCTGTTTTTTCTCGCAAAATGTTATTTCAAAGGATTTTTCACCAATTTTACAACTTAATTTTTCTGTTTTTTCTCGCAAAATGTTATTTCAAAGGATTTTGGATACAAAGAAATTGTTTAATAATTGTATTTAGACATAATTTCATTGTGTTTCACTTGTCATTATTTCAAATATAGGAAACTATGTCTATATATATACTTTCTAAATATTTCTATTTCAAATAGACAGCAAGAAATGCTTCTTTGCGAGGTAATTAACTAAAAATGAAAATATTTTCGAAATATAAATAAAAATTTCGATTTTAAGACGCCTTCTTAATTTATTTATTTATTCTCTGGTTACAAAGCAATTTTATTATCCTGTTCGTTTAAACAATAGGATGTGCCTTAATAAAAAATAGGAAATGTGTCTAGAACCCATTTTTCTAGATTATTATTTCCCATTTTTAAATGAGACTTCTAAATTAATTCTAGAATTAATGGAGACACACTTAAACCATCAATTATTGAAAATTAAAGAAGGAATACGTTCATATTGTCAATTAATTTTAAAATAAATAGATTAAATATCTTTAAATAGATTTAAATATCGTAACCATTCATTGTGAATAAATGTAAATTATATATTTAGGGAATGCTGAATTATTTGTAAAAAATAATTTAATTATATTCATACGGAATAAATGTTATAGAAATATTGTACTGTATGTCGGATAAAAGTACGACTATTTATATCCACTATTCAGTACAATAACTTACGCATATATGAAAATATCTTAATAAATTTAAAAATCAAGTATAAAAATAGGGTTACAAGCATTGATATCGTAAGTAACTTCACGTCTAGACTGGAAAACTACTGCGCTTTATACGTAAGACAGCATCTGATATAAAAACGAGAAAATCAATAGCGAATGAATTAAATTGACATTTGAAGAAGTTGGTGCCAAAAGGGTACATGGCACTTTTTGTTGAAATTGATTTTATTTGATAATATTTATATCTTGGTCGTAATTATACATAACACCGTAAAAGATTAATGTCAAAACACAGTGCAAAAAGTGATATTTGTCAGAATAAATTTGAATACTGTAATTGCAAAAACGATATATGTCAGATAATAAATATCCGTGAAATAATAATAAGATAATATAGATATCTGTAAATAAGAAGAGGAAAAAAAGAAAGACAAACAACACACTAAAAGTTTATAATGATGTAAAGTAATATCTTAAGTAGGATAATAGTTATAATATACCAAAATTCTGAATGCTGAATTGCCAAAATTTGAAAAGCATATTGTTATAAATATAGCATATACGACAATAAAGACTCATAATATGTATAAAATTAAAAGAACTTACTTGTGCAAAGATATATTGACCGATTTGGTCTACTTCACAGCTCTATTTGTAAAATTATGGCCGAACTAGATTTCACCATTTTGTCTTTTTGTCCGTTTTTATTTTTTCACACGAAATTTAATTAATGTTGCCGATCTAGATAAATATTATTATACGATATCAATGGCTACAAGTGTCATTTTGCCGTCATTTCAGTAAATAACCTTACCCATCTTTAAATTATATTCATTAATTCTTCAATACGTTAACCAGAAATATAGCTTTCCAATTGTATTGAATTTGAAATTCAAAGATAAAATATCACAGTAAATTACAACAAGCGTCATTTTGCCGTCATTTACACCAGAACACCTATCAAGCCGTGGATACCGATGACGAGTGCATCTCCATTTCCAACGACAACATCTCCGTGGAGAACTTCTTCGACACCGCCAGTAAGTCCAACTCGAACCTGGTCACCGGCCCTGGAAACGGCTCTTACAACCCCACCGCCTCCGCTTGCGTTCGACCGCGGTGTCTGGCCCGCGGGGAGTCCCTCAACTCGGCGATGAGCACCAGCTACTGCGACGGCGTCGGCTCCACAGCGGTGGGAGACCCCCCATTGGCCATCACCGAGGACGACGACATTCTGGGCTCTCGAGCGGCTGATCTGCTCTCCCCGCTAATGATGGACCTGAGCGGGGCTGTTGGGGAGGGCACAGACCGCCTGATCGAGGCGATTGAGTCGTTGCGCGAGTCCATTCAGGACAACACGACGGTCCAGTCGACGAGGTCCACGCGTAGCCGAGGCCGGCGTGGCACCACTCAGTTTGGGACAAAGGGAATTAACGGCCATAACAAGCCGGATGAACGGCTCAAAATTCGCAAGGAAAAGGTGGGATTATTGATTTTTTCCATATTAAACAAATAATCGATAATCAACAAAATAGTCGGGATATTTTTTAAATTACTGATTTCTTATCTTCAATATTTAAAGCGTGTTTTTCTATTAAAGTGACTTTTTATTTAAAAACGATCTCGTGACTAAAATGCAGCCTTCTTCTAATTAGTTTGTGTAAATAACGCCTCTTTTGAAAAGTGAGATGTTTGGGGATTATCATTATTTTACCTCCCTTTGTTGTTTCCGTTTTGCGTTAATAATATGGTTGATTCTGTTATGATAGAAAGCCCTCAACATTAAAAGAAAATATCGACATCATTCTTGTCATCTAATTAATAATTTGAAATCAGCGCTCGTCTTTTGTACGATTACCGCTGATTAAAAAATCTATTTGTTTAGAACATGCGTCCTTCTTTTATTTCTAAAGTATCTAGCGATTGTTATTTAATAAGAGAAAACGCCCTAACTAGTTATATTTATAATATTAATCAATTTTCAAATTCTCAATAAAAACAAGATTTTGATTTGTTTATACGAGACGATATAATATCCTTAAATTCCAATATCATCGCAGTATTGATTTAACCTTTATTCACATAGATTACTTTCCATTTCTGTGGAAAAAATGGATTCCCTCTATCGCTCATTATAAAAGAATTCTCACTACACCCGTCAGTAATCGTAATCCTGTCGGAAACTTCTATATTTTAAAAGGATTGTTCTTTGAATATGTTCCAAGTCATGACCTCATCAGATCCACGATTCTAACCAGTATTTCATGTTTAATTAGCGCCTTTACTCGACAGAAATTGACCAAAATTTTTCTCCCAGTTAAATATCGATCGAATTTGTAAAATTCTGTTGAAGCGGACATTATTAACTGTAAAAATAAACAATAATATAATATACTCTTAGGTGTTCATCTATGTATAGTTGTAAATTATTGCATTTATGATATTTGTAACCGGCAGTGGACAATTATTTTTATAGTCGTGGGTATCATAAATCAACAGTAACATATCGGATGGGTGCAAAATCTACTAATCGACTTATATAGGTATATGTGCTAATGCGACCGCGTTAATTAATTTGGTTAAAACAAGCGAGGATTTGATTTAAATGTTTTTGAAATTATACCATTTATGAAAGTTTTGCTTAATCAAATAATGTTTACTTTGTTTGTTTAAATATTACTGCAATAATTTAATTTCATTGAAAATAATTTTAAATTGGTATCCTTCAAAATCTTTGTAAACCGAAAAAAACGTATTTATGTCATTTTCATGTATAAAATGAAAACTTATCTTAAAATTATTGAATTTAAAATTGAATGATAAATAATCGATATGGTAATAAAATATCTTCTTATGATTATCGTCAATCTAAGGTTTGCAGTACTCGTTTCACCCAATAACTCAAACTACAAACGTACGATTGTGGACTTTTTTCACTTCTAAATTATGCAGAGGAATATCTTTTCCCGATTAATTCGAAATAGGAAAAGAAGAAGTTTCCGGCCTTACTTACGATCCTCTGTTTATCGTAGTGTTCGCTGAGAATGGGTTTTACCGGGCAAAGAGAAATGACAGAAATGGGGTGGGGGTGGATATTGATTCAAATAATCACGCTGTGAAGACCCAGTCTCGCATTCGTGGTGGAAGATCTGCTGATATCTCTAGAGTGAGACAGGCAGCAGACGTCTTCAAAAATGGCCATGGGGTAGATCGAATGGGACGAATATGCAAATTGGAAGTCTTGGACTTGGCGCTTTTTGTTCTTTAGACTTTCTGGTGATCTAAGTGTGTAAAGCCCTCTCTTATAAATGGGTTAGTTATGACATGTAATATTTATGATGGTAATATATACGTGGCATCGCAATATATATTCATCAAAGGAAAATCTAAAAATATCGGCCGGTAAGGCAAAGGATATATTCCATCAGTTTTCTTTTGAAACCGATCGATAGCATATTGTTTTTTTTGTAAGTATTAAACAACAATAAAACAATTATTTCACTTCGGAAAAATATTGCAACGTTTTCCAAGAAAGAAAAGTTTTATTTTTTTCAACAACAACAAAAAAAAACCTAAGGTTATATATTTCAGATAATTATCTTGTAATTAAATTAATGTTATTATGAAGCAGGATATTAAACTTCAATAAAGGATTGGATAATTTGTTTTCGAAATTCAGATGCCCAAAAGTTTGATGCTGAGACTGAGTGGTTAATCTCTGTCGCCTCTAACTCCAAATCAAATAAAAGCAGAGCGCATAACTTGATCAAATCAGGAGGCAATAGTTTAATTGAGTGAATTTCCATTGCCCCGAAAAGAACTATACATCAAATGTCCCGATTCACAAAAACAGAACGGTATCAACAAATAAAATTTTTATCGGGAAAGACATTGAAGCATTTGGCATTCATGAAATATATCTAATTATGGAGAAAGATTGAATCTACATAATATATAGAAGGAGTTGGAAATATAAATTTTATTTAGATTAATTTCTCCACGACTGTATAGATGTATAACAATAGTAAAAATTGAGGTTACCACTATTTTGCTAATTATTATTATTATAGTTTTTCACAAGGTGAAGGTTTTGTTATAAAGGGAAATTGGTCCAGTCTGCACAGTGCTGTGGCAGAAATAATGAATATCATGCGACCCCAAACATGTTAAGAGTATTATCATTTCTGCATTTGACTGAAAAAAGTTACTAATTCTATTTTATTTAAATCATATTTGAAAAACATTTCCATATGAACTTATCAGTTAAATTTCTATTAATTAATGTGTGTTGATCACAGTCATTCCATTAAAACTGCATAAATATATTTTTATAGCAAACTCTATGGTTTACTAGCAATTCTATTGAATTTTTATTAATTAATTTAATCAAAATTTTTCATACATTTTCAAAAATCAACTTTTTAATACAAACTTAAAATATTTATTTTAAATATATAATATATTATCTTCGTCAATCATAAATATTGATTTTTCTAGTTTGATTTAGAAATTTGTACATTTATTGCTTTCTTGACAATTATTAAATATCTATGGAAATTGAGTTGCAATCAAAAAAATTATTTATACTAGACAAAATCTTCCTCGTATCTTGCTTAACAAATTATTAAAAAGATAGTAGTAGTATAACTTGTTGCAGTATGCCACAATCCATCATTTATTCGTATTGTTTTACATTTTAAAATGTATCAAAATTTATCATTTTCTCTCGATGTGCAAAATTTTCTTAACTATATTTTAAATGAAGAAAAGTCGATACTTTTAAAATTTTGAAATATGTTCATATAAAAACACAATTTTTTAGAAATGTATTTTTCTTCATATGAGTTTGTGCTTTGTGAAATGGCAAAATGGTGACGCTTATACAAATTGAAATGAAAAACGTCACGAAGTAAACCTTTATGAAAACATCTTGTCATTATTTTGATATTTGTTTCCCATTGAAGATAATATTTTGCATTAAAAAATTTCCAAATTTACCGGAACGAGAATAATAAAACGTTCTGTTTATATGGAAATTTTAGTTTTATTTGACATTGTTCAATTTTCTCAGAAAGAATAATTAATTAATTAATTAATAAGTTGTGTTTCTTAAATAGAATTAAATAGAAATATAGAAGAAATTTTAAATTATATGTGTTTATAAAAAATAGAGAAGATTTTAAATTCTTCGTCACAAGACTCTATTCAAATAATTAAATAACAGAAAGTTGATGATTTTATAATTACATGCTCTTTGTTTTATATATTTATTACTCATAAATGACGTAATTAAATTTATGCTTTTGATGGGAGTTGATTGAGTTCTTTGTATTAAGTATGTTACTTGGATTAGAATTGACATCATAACTTTTATAAACGTGTTTGAAATTAATGATGCAATACTTGTCTCGTTTTTAAATGTAGTCAAACAACATCAATATTTGTGGTTCTTACTGTATGCGTAGATAACTGCAAACGTTCCATTTCAAAGTTTCTAAACTGAAATGTTCGACTGAAAGATCAAATTTTTAAAAAATGATTGATAAAATCAAAACTACAAATAATGTTTTAGATTTGTCAGAAAAAATAATTCTCCCTTTTACTTCCTATATTATTTTATAATTGGACAGTTTTAATAGATGTTCTAATTTCTAAATAAAATCTGTTTCATAAAACTTTTCCATCATTTCTCAAATTGTAAATTCAAAAAAATCAAACACAATTTTTAGAAACATTTTTAAAATTACGACTTTTCTCTCCTCAATCAAAATTGTACGAATTGGGGCTCCTTGCAAATTAGAGGCACCCACCAAATAGTTGGAGTCTATTTTTCTTGAACCATTTCGTTTAATTAAGACATTTCCCTTCGTTAAACTCGCCCGCTTTTTGATAATTTTGCTAACTAGAAAATTAGAACTATATATAATTCGCGAGTACTTGTATACACGTCCCTGGTATAGATGCCTCTTTTAATTACAATGCCTCTCTTGCTTCGGGCACCCCGCGATGTAACGGCGGCCAGGGAATTCTTGCAATAAACTGCAAATTAGAATTCTAATTAATATACTCTCGGAATATCTCAAAACCTGTTCCACTATAACCGCTATTTACTCATTTATATTTACTCTTAAATATGAAATAAAATGCCTTCCAACGCCCAATGAGGGAGGTGCCGAGTTGGGTGCAAGGTTTACATCTTGGCCGCCTTGTTATTGCCTCTGGAATATTGATTTTATTGATCGAGCGGAAAATTGATCTAGTGGGCAACAGGTTGTCGGGAATCAACTGCCTCTGTGTTGATCCACGAGATGTTCGAGGACTCTTGTGTCCTTCAGAATAATTAGATCACACTTAATTGGAGCAAATGCTTGAAGGAGTTCGCCACAAATAGTATTTGACAAAATCTCCCTGACTATATAGTGTGTGAATAGTTAGTTATATGTGTTTATATGTAATCAATAAATGGTCATAATTATTTAAGGAAATAATTATTCAAAAATCGAGAAGACCATTTCAACTATTTACAACTTTCAACTGTTGAGAAAAGAGTTATAAATACAATAATTTAGTTATTTGAAATATATATTTCGATATACCTTCGTCAATACCAAATATAAACATTCTTTCAACCATATTTAATAAAACTAAATTGCTTTATTAACTTTGTTACTTATAAAATTTAAAATTTTTTTAAACTGTAAAAATTAATTAAAGTTCGATATTGTCGAAATGACACAAACACATTGTAATATTTTCGTATTTCGATTTATCCAAAATGACTTGATAAATGTTTTGCATCTACAAATATCAAATGCCTTTCTTAAATATCCATACATTTTTTCTCGTTTGTTTAAAATGTAGTTATAAATCCTACTTCCGCCTTGAGAAATTAGCCTTTGAAAAATAATCTAATTAAATAGTTTCTAACATCGGGTATTCTGCGGAGAGGAAAATTTCCCAATTTTTGTTTGAGATGATTTGTTTGAGCTGAGTTGAGTCCCAGCCCGTTCGTTTCCTGATATTTTGATCAGTGCTCTGGCTAAATATATGCTAAGTATCGCCAACAAATAGCAGGAACATATTTGCAGGCACACCGGGGTTCAATATTTGCACAGGGTAATGGCATTATACAGCGAGCAAAAGCCTCGTTGGCAAGTCATATAGTTCTTGGTGGAATATACATATAAGTGCCTTTAGGCTAGATGGCTCATACTTTTATACAAGAGGGATAACTTTTGAGATTGTATTTCTCTTGGCTGGTTCGTCTGTTGAATCCTTATTACAACTTAGAAGAATAGAGAGACTGAAACCTTCCCAAATCAAGCTAAGATATCTGTTCGATTCGGACGCTTTTTCTAATGACACAAAATATAATTTAAGCTGTCTAAATTGTGACGTTGTCTCTTCCTGTCGTTATCTAGGTCGCGGTGGAGGTTAGGGTTGTATTTCTCAAGGTCGGCGAGATTGACACGCTCAAGGAGTTGTACCATGCGGACGCCTTCATCCAAGCCAAGTGGCGAGAGCCCCATTTAGATGGACAATCTCCTGAGGTGGGTATCCATTTCTCTTTATATGCATGATGACTCTTTTCATTCAAAGCAGGCAGCAATTAGCTATCCGATTGTAATCGGGCTGTAGAAATCCCCAACAAGATGCTGAGATTTTATTTTAATTTAATTTTCTACCTCACCCAAATTGTCCTTTTGAATGTTTAATAAAAAGATTTTTAAGCATTGTCTGTCTTAAGATATAGGATGCTTCGTCAAGGTTGAGAAAAGCCAAGACAAACATTTTATTTGAAACAAAAAGTTTATCATTTTTAATTAGCGAAGTTGTTTAATTATAACTAGCATCTGCTTTCTTCATTAAGTCATCTAGACTTTACAATTAGTCAAACTTATTGTTAATAAATAGGATGAAGCTATTTTTGACACAGAATGATAAAGTCATATTATGAATTATAATAGCGAGCATTATTACCATCCATCGGGTTCTTTTGTGTCCTTTGTCGTCTAATTAATTTGCGGATACATCACAGCTTACCTTTGCCATCTCGGCATCTCTTCAAGTACCGTTGGCTTCAACAGTTATCATGGATCGGACAATTCCTTGCATCTCTTTAATCTAATTATAAATCGGTGGAAACACAGTGCATAAAGACAATTTAATAAAGAAGAGTTTTTAAGGAGCCTTCTTCAAGTATGGCAAAATAAAGGTAATGTTGTACAATTATGGTACAATTAGGGTGTATTTAATTAGAATGAGGGGTTGCCATTATAGTAATTCTTATTTCTAACGTTTATATAGAAGCGAATTGTATAGTGTATCGTATTGTATCGCATAGTTTACAGGCAATATGCGTGGCGTTCAATCTTTGCATTGTATATCATGAAATATTTAGATAATTTGTTTAGTTTTTTGTTTATCTAGGGAATGCTTACGGCAGAAAGATGACAGGATAGCAACCAACATATTATTCCATTTAATACACCGGTGTAAGGCTTGGGTACAGCCAATATATTGCCACAATTATAGAACAATTACTTTGGATTAGATAGCAATGCGCGGGCAAATTATCATATGTTATCTTAATACTATAATTTATGGAGACGAATCGGTTTCTTTTGGGTCCGTGTTTGGTTTATAATCAAAGATATTATTACGTCGCTCATTAAACTGAATAAAAGGGGTCAAATGTCACCAAATAATTAAAATCTAATTTCTATGAAAATTCTATGACTTAAATCATTTTTAATGTTTACGTTTTACTAGTTTATTGCAATTTTATGAGGAAATCATTTGATGATACTGTTTGGTTATAACCATTGGTATCGTATAATAATATTTATCTAGATCGGCAACCTTAATTAATTAATTATGTCTGTAATAAAAACGGGCAAAAAGACAAAATGGGGAAATCTTGTTCGGCCATAATTTTACAAATAGAGCTGTGAAGTAGACCAAATCGGTCAATATATCTTTGCACAAGTAAGTTCTTTTAATTTTATACATATTATGAGTTTTTATTGTCGTATATGCTATATTTATAAGTAACAGGATGTTTTTCTGGAGAATTGTTTATCTAAGTCAATTTAATTTAATCAGTTTGCTATTGATTTGCCTGTTTTTATATCAGTATATCGTATAAAGCGAAATAGTTTGCCAATCTAGAGAATTTAATTACGATATCAATGGTTTTAATTGTATTTATTATGCTTTAAATTAATTAAATTAATTTATTATGACAATAATTGGTAGCTCAAAATATGTAAATACTCAAAGTTGATTGACTTAGGGATATTTTAATTAATTGACAGGGGACTAGTTTTACTAATGAATAAATTTAGTTGTCTTGATCGTGCAATTACTCAATATCATTTGAGAATGTCCCCACGCGGATAAATATAAATAGCCATTTTTAACAAAAACAAAAAAACTGTCATATGTTCCTTGAAATGTATTTTAATTAAATTAAATACGCTCAAAATTCGTAAAATGTAGCAAATAAAACTCCATTTTTGAGTAGTTGGAAAAATGGATGATTTACCCAAGAAAGCATTCAACATACATAACCACCTTCGACCAAACACGACATTAATTTATTTCTCGAGCGCCGATTTTCGAAGCAATTTAAAAATAGATTGTTCAAATTTCTCCATTAAAACAAAAATAAATAAAAGCAAGTTCAAACCAGCGGTCTATCCCTTTGCAAAGCGATAAATTTGAGGAGAGGATTTTAGCATTTGTATAATTTATTACCAAACTTACTCCTAGTATGCTAAGGAGGGGCGGGGGGCTATAACTTTGCCTCTTCAATCCAAGTTGGGATGAATCAGACTCAATTGTTGGCTTTGAAATATAGAATTTCTGTGGATCTTTGGGCTGCGAAATCTCCCAGTTGTGACTCAATATCGAAGTGGAATTCAGGGCTCCTCTGCTGGAGAAAGATTAGCATTATTAACGCGGAGAATACGAAGATTTCACAATTTTATTGTTAATTATTTATTCGTCGACTAATGAAAAAGAAAATGATATATTTTATAATGATTTGAGACAATTGAATGTGCAACTTCCATGAAGAGAATTTCAATATTTAAGATAATTTTATGTCACGTATTAATTAGTTTAATTCTTTGAGCCGGGCAGCACAGCTTTCCTTGTGTTTGTTATCTGCTTCAAGAGTTGAGATAAATTCATTTTTTCATTAATTTGGATCAAAGGTGGCTTTTCGATAGGGCTTACATAAATTCTTTAATTACATCAATTAAAAACTTGCAGCAAAATAAGTTTAATTCACGGCCGAAACCAAAGATTTGTCTCTGAATAAAATTAATGATGAAATATATATATTATTCAATTTTAAAATATCTTCGACAATCATAAATATTTTTTTGATTTTGAGATCAATTTATAAGCATATTCAAATGTCCAAAATAAATTAATGTATTGATAAGACAAAAACGAAATGGCGAAATTTTTTAAAATATTCAAATTTTAATTTTAAATATAATTTATCTAAAATAAAGATTTTTGATTTAAATTAAAATTTTATTTTAACAGAAATATGTTCATAAATACACCTGAGAAAAATAAATAAACTTAACTTAAATAATAAATTTCTTTTAAAATTTAACACCTGTAAATTAAAGAATTTTCAACTGTTGTAAAAAAGTCATTCCACATTTGAAAATTATCTAATTTAATTATAAATCAAATAAAAACATTCTGGTTAAATTTTGTAGATGCAAAAAATTCTTTTCGTGACATATTCTATCGCATGATTTTGTTTTTAAAGAAATCACATTATTTCTCGTCAAAGATAAACCTAATAATAGACATACGCGTGGTATTATTGCACAGTCGTCCATCTCATGCATCGAATGTGTATAATTGTCTAAGAGCGTCTCGGTAGGACCAGTATTTGACATTTATCGACAGTTGGTTAAACATGTGTAAAGAAGAGACTTTGGCATTTTCCCACCAAATATCCGACCACAGTTGAAAGTAAACTCCATCCTTCAGTCTACAACTTCCTAATAATCGTCTGCCACTCACTGCCAACATGAAGTCTCAACAACATTTTCCTCCTCGCGTAACCTTCCCATAAATATATAAATAACTTTAAAATGACGCAAAATGAAGAGGTTAACTAACAAATGAATAGTTGAAGCCATTCATCAAACTCTCTCTGAGATTTCCCTTAGTGCACCTGATTGTCGTTTTTCACAACCCGAATCACAACCCGTTAACACGCTGACCCGATCGGCTTTTCCAACGCTCTTGTGGTAGTTTTTTTTAACTTGTTGAGAGTTTAACAACTAGATTGATTGATACTGACAGCTGCCGTCAGAGGGCGGGTTAACTATAGGACGTCAACTAGAAAAATAAAGTCTTATAAAACGTGGCATTTGTTTTTGGCAGGCACATTTGTTACAAATTATCACATTTATTATCTTAAGTATCTATTTATTTATATAGATTGAATTTGACCCTTTTATTGCGACTTAAAAGGTATAACTAAGAACAGTCACGTGATGTATCAAATTGTCCCTTTTTATTTGCAATTTAGAAAAATAAACAATTTCTTGCAATGAATTTAAATTATATTTTGGATATGTCTTAAAAGGATCCCTTAGATCGGAGGATCAAGGATCACAATTTTAAAAAAGTTTTATGAGTTCTTAATATTGTTTATAATGTTTTAAAAAATATTTCTCATACTTTATATAATATTTTAAAAACATTATGAACAATATTAGTTTACAAATCAAGAATTTTATAAATTTATTTTTTTAAACTTTGTTTAAATTTGTGATCCTCCTAAGACGTATCCTTATATTTTTTCTTATTGTAGCTTCCTTATTGTAGGTTATTTGATGTGAATTGTTGTGTTATTTATAGAATATATTCACATTATTGATGTTATAGATTCGTCGTTTAAGCGTTGGTAGTGGCTACGTAAGTCTGCTTTTCATTCATTGCAGTTTCCTTTTAATCTCCACAACTACTATACAGTTTGATATGGAATCCTATTAAATGTACCCTATGTTTATATCTATTTATTTTATTTGAACACACAATCCATTTTATGTGAGTTACAAATAATTATGGACTTCTTTATTTTCCACATTTTTCATCTCGCCATAGATATTGGAATATTGTCATGATGAGTCACTTATATAGATAAATCGATGTTCACGTCATTTTTCTGGAATATTAATCATAGATATTGGACTATAGATTATAGAAAGGAACAATTTAAAGAAAAGATAAAAACGATTATTTATATTTAATGGAAACTTTTAATTTTGCTAGATATTATATGAATTCTTGCTAATAATTTAACTGATTAGTGTATTTAACATATAGATTTTCTTCCGATTACGTAAATCGGCGTTATAGGAGTATAGATATTTTTAAAATTGCAAAATATTTTTAACTGTCTTCTTCCGTTTTGTTTTCGGCAATGGGTCTTTGTTTTTATACACATCCTGACAATATTCGCCAATATCTTGGGTTTTATTATATTTTTATTCATTTAATCAAAAAAGATTTGCTTACGTTTTATTTTAACAACTTCATAAATATAAATTCAATCAAATTAATTCTTCACTTTAAAGGGGCACGTTTTACATAATATGAAATGGAGATTTTTTCTGTGAAATGATTTTTGTCTTTTACAATGTTAAAAAAGTTCCTGCCTAGAAACATGTTGTTTTAATGAATTGTTTTGCAATATATTCCGATTTTCATCTATTTCATTACATGCAAAAACAAAAAACGTTTGTTTCTTTAATTATATTGTTTTTATCGAATGCTGTTTCATTTCTTTAGAAAAATATCTTTTCTTCTGCCATATTGTATATATATATTTATAAAGAAACTGCCGAGGAAAAAACTAAGTAAAGTTATTTATAATTTCACATCAAATTTGTTTTCTATACATTGAAAATTATGACAATAATTCACATCCAAAGCAAAGTCTAAAAATAAACATTCAATATTCATTAAATTGAGCTTCTTTTGGTTTTAATCAACTTCGAAATTCTATCCTTTATTCACTATTGACCGTTTTTTGAATAATAAATAATTTTATGCGAATTTGATTTGATTTACTGCAGTCTGACATCTGGAAATAATGACCGTATCAATAATTTTATCCCAGTTTTAGATCGATAATAAAAATCTGATATTCACCAGAATTTTTGATACATTATGAATGAAGATATATTTCCCAAGATAGCCATCTTTAAATATAAATACGAAATGCATAACCTTGACATTGGATCAAAGGATAAATTTTATGCTTAATTGTATATTACGGCAAATGTCATGTGACTGAATTTAACGGACAGGACATTTGATTTATTACGGTCATAGTTAGAATTTGCACTACTACATTATTATAGTATATTTGAATATTTAATTTTGAACCAAAAGAAACCCACATTTGAACTATTCAAGGAATTATTGATTTCTGCAACCGGTATATAGTATCAATTTTATTCGAAGCTAACATTTTTGATTTTGTTCAGATCTCACTTTCAGACATCGTCTGTTTCAGATAAGAGATTGGTGTTGACGGTTTATATACATTTGTGAATTGGTGTTTACCCAACAATCTTTCATTCCCGATCGTGTTTATGTTCTGCAAACATTACAATAAAGATAGACTGCAATTTGTCTCGACGCAGTTTTTGAAGTTTATTTTTATTGCTTTTTTTGATAGCCTATAAGATAAAACCTAAATAAATATTATTTTTTAAGATTTTCACACAATATTATAGGATCGTTTTCAATTTTAAAAGATTTTGTTGATTTTATTAAACATTTTTGATAATGTTAACTGACACAAATAACTTTTCAAAGTGATCCAATCCAATTAAATTAGCCCCACCATACAATTCGTTTTGATAATATAGTTTGTATCGTTTATCGTATAGTATGTATGTATGTCCATTTAATACACAAAATACATAACTTAAAAACATAAAAAATCGATATTTACATCAAAATAAAGTCCAGAGATAGTAATTTATTGAATGATACATTGAATAAGAATATTAATGGAAGCTGTTATGAAGAAGAACCTTGAAATCTTAATTGTGTTATGTTTAATTTTGTTTACCTCCTTTTTAATCTTGAAAATTTTGAAAAAATCAATTTTTCTAATCAATAAAACCTGTCGGAATGTCAACGTTATTTCAACCATTAAAATATGACAATTCTGGCTAAAGTAAAACCTTCTCGCTTCATGGAACTATCCATCGGTCCTTCCGTCTTCCAGGAGCTCAACGCCACCGACCTGGACAAGTACTGGAGCCCCCTCATCTACATCGACAACATTCTCAGTGAGACCAAGGAAGCCCAGTGGCTGATGGCTCAGGCCAACGATGCTGGCGAGGTGGTCATGATCGAAAGGAGGCGCATCAAGGGGGTATTCCTCGAGACTCTGGAACTCAACGATTTCCCGTTGGACGTCCAGGTAACACGAACGACGAACCTTTCCATAACTTTGTCATATAGGATAGACTTACCACTCTATTACTTCTAAGACTACCGGATTAACTTTGTCGGCACTAATTATTGATTAATTATTGAATAAGAGTTCCTATCTTTCTTGCAAGATTAATGCAGAAAATCAATAATTAGTGTTGACAAAATAAAGCGTTATCGATTGTGTATCCGGCAGTCTATTTTACCTGGCTGTATAAGGAAGCTGGTATGTCTATAGTTTTGTTCGTCTATAATGTTTGAAATTTTAAATATTACCATTGTCACTCTGTATTTTATTAAGAGATATTGTATGCAATGGGAAACAACAAGATTGAATATTTTATGAAAGTCGCATCTTCAAAATTTCCTAATAGCCATAATGATTAAATAATAACATTTCAATTGACGCAAGTAAATTCGATTTCATATCGGAGATATTTTGTAAACGAAGAAAATGTCTACAGCCTGCTACTTAATTGCCATTATCACTTCCACTTGTAAAACTTGCCCCAGTAAATGGACTATATTCCCTCAGCGTTGAATATTCACAATAATGTTTGTGTTTAATTGAGTTATAGAAGTCCATAAGCTGTCGGGTGTCGATCCACCTCGCTATTCTTGATTAATAGAGCTCTGTAATTGTTCCATTTTGTACTTTTGCTTATATATCTATATATATTTATACAATTTATATTTAAGTGCATCCTCCATATTATACATATTTATATATATATTAACAGCGAAGAGGCAATTACCGCGATGTTTGGAATTTGAGGAAATGCTTCTAGGGGAAATAACATCGGATAATATAGTTTTCTAAGCGACCATTGATTCGGGAGATTTGAATTTGGCAGCCGGAATATATTGTGTGGATAAAAAATGTATTATTCATCTGGGATTATGTTGCAATAATCCTCATGATGGCAAGTAGCATGTTATTGATGTTTTTTATTCTTCTTGGATTATCTAAATGTGTGTTTAGAAAATGCAGTTAAAACAACAGCGCGAATGTTTGTCATGGGAATATAATTGTCGACAAATATCGTCGTTCTTTAAGAGTAAAAACAGCGTTTCAGTTTGTATTAATTAAAGGGAAAAGAACAGAGTTGATAACAGTATAAGTATATTTTCAATAATTTTAATTTGATATTACAATTAGAGTGTTAAATAAAACACCTAGAGAGGAAATTTGAAAACTTTATTTTATATACTAGCTAGTGGTAGTTTAAATACAGGGATGAGTATGCATCTATTTATGGACCAGAAAAACTGCTCCTTCCCTGTTTGTTAGTTAATTAAAATCCGGGTAAGTAACTGTTCTGCCTGTCTATAGCTTGCAATATCTGTAGCATCTTTTTATGTTCAGTCTATAGTTCTCCATGTCTACAGAATCTTTCGATGTTAATTCAAATCCAGAGAGCTATTCTGCCTGTCTATAGCTTTCAATATCTATAACATATTTCCCTGTTAATTTAAATCTAGATCCAGTTTTCAATATTTATTTTTAAAAAATGTGCTTTTTTGTTATTTCCCACTTTGTTTTTCAACCGATTATTTATAAAATGTTCATAGCTAGAACAGTGACGTTGAGAGGAAAGTTCTGATAGCTTAAAACTATGCTCCTTGCCAATCGATATTTAGATAAATTATCGGTTTACTATAAATTTTGTAGATTTGAATTATAGATAATTTAAAATATTAGTTTCACTGCAAACAGACGCTGGTTAAGAGCCCTATTGTCTTCAGTGACACATCTTGACAGTATACTTCAACATTTAAGAGCAAAATACCTGACATATCCTCAGTCAAGTATCAAAATAACTAATTTTGTGATTGATAAGATACAATTTGCCCTTGTTCTACATTTTAAAATAGTTACTATGATTCCATCCTTTGGTATGTGCATTCCATTCTAATCTTAATAAATGAGCTCACCATAGCAACCGACATTGTAACACCCACGTCTGGGAAACGTTTGGGCTGTGTATTTTGTGTCATGTCAAAAGAGATGCCAGACATTAGATACCTTTATATTTGAAACGAAAGACGTATAGAAATTATTTGTTAGCGATATAGTTATTCGTTTTTTAATATGACATGATTCAATTAAGATTAAATGTTTGTCGGATGTTCAACTTAATTATATTAATATGTTAAAGATATATGCTTAGAATTAATTATATCATCTTTAAATTATACTTTGTAAACATTCCTCAAAAAATCAGATATCTGCTGGTATCAAAATCCCCTTTATATATTTCGTGGTGTTTGTAGATGTTCATAAGAGAGATAATAATTAGGTTAAAAGGGTTTGCACGAACTGAAATGATCAATTATGTCAATTTATACCAGATGAAAAATAAATATATAAACTAGTTAACGGAGAGATAGATATTCCTCATTCTACATAAGACACTCTTCTGACGGATTAAATTGGACATTTTGTGACTTTTTTACAAATTAAATTGGTTTCTTTTAGGATTAAAAAAAATGCAAATGAGTTATTTTTTTTAACAACTGTATCAATTGTAGATAAATTCTTCGTGAAAACCTATTTTGTCTGGTTTGGAGGGATAATATCTTTGCATATTATATATTAAACATTTAAAATTTATGTCTAGCTCCTTGAAGACATAATTTTCTGCACAATTTGTTGTGTAATATTTGATTATTTTATTTCAATATAAATAATTATGTGTCTATTTTATTCATTGTGGCATATTCAAAATGGTGATTTTCCCAAAATTCAAATTTGCGAAATCTATTTCGGAAAATTTAAAGCATTCTAAATTGTTTATAAAATCATGGTTCCATTTAATAATTTTATGAGCCGCGCATTTTAATTTTCCCTTTCTGGTTGTAATGATGAAATGAAATTATTGTAAGAAGATAGCGACCCAATAATAATAATAACTGATAAAACAAAGTACAATTAATTTATGCGAAAGCTAAACTAAATTACTAACTTCCCTTGCCATTTCGTTCTCTTACTCCCTTATTCAGGACCTCACCATCACCATTACAACCGAACGTCCAGACACCGAAATTGACCTAATTCCGGATCAGAACGAAATGTCGACGATAAATATCCAGACATTCGTGGATCAACAGGTAGACAGATCTCAGAGTGCATAATTCATTATCTATAGCAACATGCGTCGATTAGCGCCACTGACAATATAATAAAATGATTTGACGCGAACATCAGCGAAGTTTTTGTCGTGCAAAAAGATAAATATTTGTTTATGGTTCTTTTATGTCTGCATGTTTTATGATCAATAGGATCGGGAATTTTCTATTTATGGGGCTTTGTTTGAAACCGTTTTGGATTTTGAAATAAGAAATATAAGCAAAGAGGGATTGTTATAACCTTGGTTTTACTGCATATTTTCGGCAGATGGGGTATAATTGTATTAAATATTTAACAGCTGGATCGTATTAATCATTATTAGAAGTGATTATGGGAGATGGGTTTGTTGACAAGTGGCCTGCATCTGAGTTGAGGTTTAGAAGATTTGTAGCCATAACTCGACCCATACCTTTGCATAATTAGTGTGTTTAGGCAGGAACAAAAGGGAACGCACTTCACAGTACTAATTAACTTCTCAACTTTTATGGTTTGCTGTTACGAAGAGGCTTTGTCAGTTCTGAATTACATATCAGGAACTTCTATAGGGGTGGGGTTTACACCGAAACGATAAATAATTGCCGCAACAGAATTGTGATAAGAACCAGTTTGCTAAAATCGAAGAGGCCTTATGGCAGCTAAATATTTCAAAAGTTTTAATGTTGACTAACAAACGATGATAAACTATTGCAATGAAAACTTCTAGGAATCCTAAACTCTCCAGGTCGTAATTCTTGTCCAGATTGAAGGTAATTAATCGTTATATTATCGATTTATTAATGTAAATACTTAATATTTAAATAGACAACATTATTAATTAATAAACTATATTATTCATTTTGCCATAGATTTTGTATTAAATCTCAGTATAAATAAAAAGTAATATTACCCCTGAGTTTGAATAATCTATGTCAATAT
>JAUZNC010056279.1:0-14324 GCA_034780395.1 Vannuccia rotundouncinata | reverse complement strand
TAATGTTGAGTTGTTGATCCAAGAGATCAGTGAGAGATTCCCTGATGTAAGCTGAAACATGTGCGGATGGATTAGGTGGGATGTAAGCAGACACAAAAAATAAATTTATTTGAATGAAAAAGTAGGCAGACACATTCGAAGTGTAGAAGAAGATTGACCTAATGTTGAGGACAATGAATTCAGTATATTTTATTTTATTTAAATAATTTAAATATAATTTATTATAAATAAAAAACGATTTTAAAGATTGAATTTATTATTATCTGTTTATGAAACATATACAAAAAAATATAAATAATATAGAATACAAATACATTTAAATTTTTTTGGGAAGCAATATTATTGAAACAAATTTTTGTAAATATTTATATAAAGCATAAAAATAATGTAGTCATTATAAAACAATTAAATTAACTTTGAATAAATTAAATATACAAATGTCGGCTTTTGAAAAATAAATATTATATGTAAAGGTCCAGTGTAACAGACTAAAGGGACAATCTATTTTATTTGTAAAGACCAAGTAATGCCAAACTCATATAAATTGCGTACATTATTTATTTGGAATATTTTAAGATTATTTTATTTTTATTAAATTTCTAAAAGTTGAAGAAGAACGAAAATGACATTAATTTACCTGTCATTAATCAGGGATATGTCAAAAATGCTTTTATCGTTAGTAAAGTAATGTCAATTAAGGATGTCAGAAAGGCTTTTATCGCCAAAAAAGTTAATTTAGACCTAAAGTAATAAGTTGAAAGAAAAAGCGACTTTTATATAGAAGAGATGGAAAACATTAAAATCAATTTAAAGGATTTAAATGATCACCGTATTAGATGTGTTTGTAATACATTGATTAATTTTAATTAATTGTACAGATTTGGATGAAATAAACATTCGAAATATTTTAGATTCCCATATTTGTAATGATTTTTAAGAATAGATTGGGCTAAATTAAGTTTCATATTAAATTGGGAGGTTAACTTAAAATAACAGCATAGTATAATTAAAATGATGGCATTGCAGTATTTTACAATCTGCAGCTATAATACAACATCTATACATGCATTTCTATCTCAGAATTAATTAATATGATTTATATGTTCGAATTTGATCGTAAAACCTATTGAAGACTTATATTCATTGATTATATTTTGATACCAAAGTTTGGACCGATCACAGCTAGAGGGCCGTATGAATAAAACTTTCAATTGCTGATAAGAAAATGGTTTAATAAAAAGCAAAAAGTATCTCCAATTAATAGCTGATAAGCAATAACAATTGCTTTAAACAGTATGAATAATCATTTGCTTTTTTTAATATGTAATAACTGATTCTATAAGTAATTGCTGAAAATTAGATTTATGATACCAAAAATAATTCCAATTGATAAAAATGGTTAGAATCCTATCTCCTGACAAAACAAGGCACAATCTATACTAATAGTTGAACTTATCTTTATAATATATCTATATAGTATATCATTTTATCTCGAGCTATGGTCGAACGATTTATATTTTTCAATAAAAAAACAATAGCTAATATGACCAAAATATACTTTCAAATATTATCAATACGAAGCCTATTTTTCTTCGAAAGAGATCAGATCATTATATACGACGCCATCAGAACCAAAATCTAAACATCCAATTACAAGAAATCATTTTCCCAAGGTTTCATCCTAGAAATTCCGAATATGTAAAAGAAAATCATTGAGGATGCATGTGATTGATTATTTTACTATTTCTGATATTAAATTATCTAAGTGTGGATATCATGATAGACTGACATTATACGAATAACTACTATAATAACGTTTAATATCTATATATGCGGTGGATATATACAATATACCATATATTGATAATTTATTATCAGAAATCAAGTTAATCGGCGACTTCTGAAATTTAATTTAATTAAGATAAAAAACAAGACAGATTGCAACAAAGGCCCCCAATTTAAAAGTGATATAGCTAGATGGAGAGGGAGGAAGATTCAATTAAGGAAATTAATTCAATTCAATTAATTAAATCCTCTCACCTAAGGAATCATTATAGTCTTCCATTATAGTTATCTACCATAACACGTAGAAATATTAATCACTCTTTTGATTAAATAACTAGCAGGATTTTTTTATAGTTATTCAATATAACTGTATAATATTAAGTTGTTATGATTCGAAGAATGAAGGGGAAAGTCAACAGATTATTATAGGTATCGTAAATTACCATTTTTCTTTTTACCATTTTATCATTTACCATTTACAAAATTTACCATTTTATCATTTACCCGTATAAAAGTTTTGATTAAAAATAAATTTGTGGTTTCTAGTGATGCTAAATTCGAATGATGTGTATACTAAATTCTCTTCACAGTTAGTTCAATCAATTCAATCGAGATCTCTCAACTCAAGTCAAGCTAGCTCTATCAATACAACCGAGATCTCTCAACTCAAGTCAAGCTAGCTCTATCAATTCAATCGATATCTCTCAACTCAAGTCAAGCTAGCTCTATCAATACAACCGAGATCTCTCAACTCAAGTCAAGATAGCTCTATCAATTCAACCGAGATCTCTCAACTCAAGTCAAGCTAGCTCTATCAATTCAATCGAGATCTCTCAACTCAAGTCAAGCTAGCTCTATCAATTCAATCGAGATCTCTCAACTCATGTCAAGCTAGCTCTATCAATTCAATTAAGATCTCTCAACTCAAGTCAAGCTAGCTCTATCAATACAACCGAGATCTCTCAACTCAAGTCAAGATAGCTCTATCAATACAACCTAGCTCTATATGTCAATTCAACCCGAGTTAAGGGCTCGAATTCAGGAAGTTCATTCTCAAATGTCGAAGTTTGACTTTTATTAAGTGTGAACTACGTAGATATAGAGCTAACTTAATTGTCTTCATATTGAATTGCAATAAAGTATCTCTCTCAGTTGATCAGATGATATTATATTATCAAGTTTCATTTGTGAGCCTCCATCATTTCGAATGTATGCAAGAACTTTATTTTTTTTATAAGGTACAGGCATTTAAGCAGGTATTCGAATGAATAGAAGTTTATATGAAATGTAGATTAACACTTGTAATTTATAACAAGTACACTTCTGACATTGACACTATTGAATATTATATAACTGCCCAGGGGCCGCGCAGCTGAGGGGAGGGGGGGGGGTTGGGGGGCTCACCCACCCCCCCTTTTTGAAAACCAAAATTCGGAAATTTTAGTCGTTTTTTATGATGGTTATCTATTTCTATGTGTTAGGAAGAATAACTAAAATGGAGCAGACGTGTTTACCACATAATACAGCGTCCGATCATGTAACTAAAATTAGCTATAATCGCTAGCGCTCTCGCATACTTTTTATATATGCTGCTGAATTATGTATGCTTGTGATTATACAAGTGATCTCAAATTACAGCGTGCACAAGAATCGTACAGACAACTTGCTGCTACACAAAGTTGCCGATGACTTTGTAACTGTTAAAGATAGTAGAAAACGATTATTTGGCGATTTCAATAATAACCACTTTAATCGGATATAAAATTTGCGAATTAATTGTCAATAACTTTTAATTATTTTTTACCGATGACTTTTTATCATGGCTATATATTATTATTCAAATATAATTATTTTTTGATTAAAATATAATTTATAAGGGATTTTTTATTCTAATTAATTGTTCCACAACAGTTAAAAAATTGTTCTTACATACAATAGGTAATGAGAGGTATTCATAAATGACATTGTATGTAAAATTAATTTATACTATTATTAGAAAATTTTATAATAATAAATTCAGCTCGGCCCTCCTTAAAAATTGACTGCGCGGCCTCTGTTGCCATATCAAATATAATAATCGATTGCGTTATATATATATATATATATAAATAATACTTTAATTGGTGTCTAATACATTTTTTTAACACAAGTCTATATAGTCATATCGTACCTGACCTCTTTAAAATCTGAGATCCGCCAATGAATTATTATTATTTTTTTTAAATATTTTTTTTTGAGATACATAGACATATATATATACTCATATATACTATATATATACATACTCATACGTAATCGTTTAACAATTGAACATTTTATTAATGCATATTAATATTATAATGTTATTAATATATATATATGTGTGTGTAGGTATATATACCTATTATTTTAAAGTTAGATTGTGTACAACATATATTAATAACTATTTATAAATTTTAAATTAATAATTTCGTTGACATATTTTTTAAAAATTGGCTTTATTGATTACGTCCTTTTAAGCTCAGATTCGTACTACTATTCATTAGCTTCCTAGCTACGTTGGTCTGTATATACATATCGATCATATACTTATATAATGTGCATATATCATGATTTATAATAATAGTTAAACTATATATTATTATGAAATTTTATCTACAATATAAATTATAAATATAATAAGAACTGTATTAAAATATATATTTGTTCAATAATACACTAAAACTACTTGATTTTTGCTATATTATATTATGTTATAAATTTCGTAATATTTTCAAAAAGTATGAACAAATATACTACACATTTGAAAAAAAATGTTATTGGAATTAATGCCATAGTTACAAAAGTTTATATCTGTTTTTGAATTCATTAGACCAGATTCGTAAAATGTAGAAAACTTAATATAATTGATATATATAAATTTGGTAAATTGAAATAATTAAATTTAAATGGTTCTTTTAATATTTGTGTGTTTTTCTTGTTTTACTTTATTTTACATTCGTTCAATTCGTGCCAAGTACAAATAATTGTTTAAATTTTTCAATAAAAAGAAAGGCGGCATAAAGGTAATGATAAAGTGGGAAAAGTAGTCAAGCTCTACCTACTTAACATAATTTTTCTGCTAAGTACCAATACTCTTTTTTATCACAACGATCCACTTGGACCTCTAACCGTAAAACTAAACTTTCATATAATAACCAAACCAGAATTAATCCTATATGAGAAACCAAATAGACTAAATTTTTATTTGATAAAATTCTTATCTCTTGTCACCAATTCTAGATATTTTGATGGCATTATTATCTCCACAGATTTTCAACACCACTCTAACTCTCAACTGGAGTAAATACTTCTAAACATCCAAATGCTGCCTTAATTGGACAGGTCATCTTCTAAGATTTCACTAATACTCCAGCCAAACAAGCCCTTCTTCAAGCCATAAAACTACTTTCTCATCCTCTAGGTAGGCCTAAAGGATTTTTCAAATTGCTCATGATCTATCCCTGTCCCCCATGATAGTCATTTTTAACCAAAAATCATGCAAGATGGAATGTAATAAAAAAGACTGGAAATTCATACTGTTGGAGAAGCTGTGTTATCTCAGTATGACAGTGATACTTGGGAAATGATACTTGACTCTATAAGACAACTTTCAGACATCTTTAAAATAAATAAATTTTACATAAAAATATACTAAATGTATAATATTACTGAGAACTGTACATAGTATATAAAATATATTGCTAAAATACAAGTCAAATTTTAAAAATAATATATATTAATTACCACATATTATGTTATATGTTACAAATCTTCTTCAGAGAATTTTTTCAATGAATTTAATGTCAACATATTATTTTCTTTTTATAATTATCTATGTCAAAACATATTTTAATCACATTGTTTTGAATGGAAAAATGAATATTCTTCATAAATACAGGACTTAATCAACACAGTACCAAACTTTGTAAATGTTATCATTGCTCAAAATTCTTCAGTAATTACTTGCCTGGCTGTATTTCTGGATGCCTTTAACCTTTTCTTTACAGGAGGTGTCATATCTCAATATTTAACTCTCTTTAACAGATACCTATATGTTAAATGAAATTTAGCCAAGTGTATTTAAAATTTGAATATGATTGCATAAAGTGCTGGCTGTCTGTCACACACTCATACTCTGCACATAACAATAGATTTTCCATAACAATTTAGCTGCAAAAAGCTTGTCATAGTTTGTATATAATACTATTATGATCAAAATACTTTCTAAAGTACTAATCTAAAATATTGCATACCTTTCTCAATACATTAAATGCCATACTATAAATTCCATTACAATAACACATCCTAACAAATACAAATACAGTTTGCTATTCTATATTTAGGCAGAGATCAATCAATCAAATATATTATTTATTATATATATATATATATATATTATAAAATATACTTCTTACTAGTTTCCCTGTTTTAATGTAAATTATCTGTAACAAGTTTATAAAATTACAAAAATAATTCTCCCTTGTACTATTATTACAATTATTGATTATACAAATTTGTAAAATATATTTAGTATATCATATAGAATGAATACCATTACCAGAAAACAAAAAGTTAAAATTTCACATGAAATAAATATCTACCAATGAGTTAAAAATAATCAAAGTTATATTCATGATACACTACAATTTATATACAATTACAAAATAAGTGGTAGCAATATATTTGTGAAAAATTCACCCTAACATAATTATGTTATGGTGAATTTTTCACAAGAAATCACAGTTATATAACTGAGTTCCTGGAAATGTAGAACATGGTTTGTGTGTTGGTTTACAGCCAAACTCATAGCAACACTGGCTTCTCCTTCATGGTCTGGGTGTGTTTTTCATTAGCAGGTATCAGTTCAAGGAGGTGTACATCTACAGTTGCTGGGAAAACTGTTCAGCTTTAGCATTGTTTTTATGAGCATGACTTCAAAATTAAGAAAAGTAATTTTATTGTCTGCCATCTTGCTGAATTAAATAATTATAATATTTATAAATTAGTATAATAATACCCAGGGAATAGAATCCTATGTGGATTTGTGTATTTACATGGTTTTCAGATCAAAAATGATCATTTCCGAAACATGTCTAAATATGCTATAAAAATAATTAGGGGGGGGGGGTAACCTTTATTTTTTATATTGTCAAACCTTTCAGGACAGTAGATAAGGTATTGTTCAATGTTTTTCTTGTGTATGTTTGCAAAGCTTATTGTTGAGATTGAGACTGTTTTCTTTATTTCAGGCACTAAATTTTTCATAAATTGTTTAAAATGGATTTTAAAATTGGAAGAGGAGAAGGCTTTTTTTAAAAATACCTGTTATGATTATGTGTCATAAAAGTGTCAAAACTCAAAAAAATTAAAACTGTAATTTTGGAAACATATGCTCTCAGAAGGCCTTTTGCATGCATTCTAGTTTGTGAAATACAAAAAAATTTCACTGTGTGGCACTGATTTTATAGGCTATGCTGACCACATACCCATGGAGGAGGGTACAGGAGATTGTACGCAGATTTTGTGATCAGCCATTCTAATCCCTGAATACCTACTAATAAAGCAAGTTGTGTTCAGAAATAAGAAATGTGTAATCATGTGAATGTTGATTTTACTTTACAATGATAGAAATTATATAAGTAAATAGCACACAATTATATCATTAGGTATACTAATGCTTCATGAGCTACATGCAGTGTTGTGATAAGCTGCAATATTTATCGCACTGTGATATTTTGACTGTTGCCTGCAATATGCAATATTATGATCATCTCAGTGATATTTTATATATACTCACATTTATATATATTCACATGTACAATCAGTGTTGTATCTGGCAAAGATGTTCCTATTATTCTAAATGAAATACATGTTTACAAGGTTGTTATAAAGGGGTAAAAAAATTTATGCTTTGCTCAATTATAGGTTGCTTGCTCCACTTGCAACCATATTGTTCCATTTTTCCATTAATTTGCAAAATCGCCCCTGATATATATATATCTATTGTAACTTAATTAATTACATTATTACATGCGATAATTTGGTAAATTTAATTAAATAATTTTCATTCATTTATTATATAATATTACATTCATTGTTTAAATGCTGTACATTAATTAAATTTAGTTTCAATTTTAATTGTTTATATCCCATTTTTTGTGTGGCCATTTCCTCATGCTTTGTTTACAATTTACATTTTAGGTGAGACATAGGTTCCTTAACTTTATCAAACCACTGTGTTTATTTAGTTAATTTGAATTTATGTATGTAAATTGATGTTTTTTGTCAATACATAGCTTACTATTATGATATACTGAGAAATCCGTCGTTTTCATTATGTGTATGTTTTTTATATATATTTAAGGATTTTATAGTTTGCAATATTTTTAACTGCCAACAATATTATGGCTACCAACAGTTAAACACTGTACATGTAATAAAAAACAATCTTGCAACTATTAAATAATCAAATAGTGGACTTATCACTATTATCTCATAGAATATTGTTTTTATTGTCTGTTGTAAATATAGTAATAATGATTTATACATAATTCATGAAAGCTATATGTATGACAGACTTTCACAAGACCACTATATATCCCAGCATACTAAACTAATGTTGGCTGTTAATATTATAAGCACTGAACCAATTGTGGTATAGGCTCATTTAATTACAAAATATATCTGGTTTTTAATTTAAACTCTACTCTCATGCCAGATATTAATTAGTACTATGTAGAGCATATATTAGTGCATTGTGTTTTAATATTTGATGTTATTATGATTTTTTGTATTTCATATCCCTGCTAAATTATATGAACGCCATATGTGGATAGATATTGTTGTCCATCGTTATTTTTATAAACCTAATTTTGATCCTTGAGCATTTAATTAATTGTTGTGTAAATTAATTCATAGTTTATATATATTTTTTTTCCATGTCGAGATTATTGCTAAGCTTTAAGATTTATGTGCCCTTCCTTTTACAGTTATCATTTTGAATTAAACGCAATTATATAGTATTCTTTTTGTTTAATTTATATAGGTGCCATGCCTCTTTTGGGAACGAAAATTCATGTGGTCAATCCCATTAAGAATCCCACTTGTAATACCGAGACATTTGTTGAAACCCCAACGAATAAGTCTCACAGCAACGAATTGTCAGATAAGGACGAATTAACGGTCAACCTAACTGGAGAAATTTGTGAATCGGAGGATGAAGTTACTATGAAATGTTCCATATACAGTGATCGCATTTGGACTTGTAGATGTACTGGGAAATCAATGATGACTTTTAAGGAAGCGATTCGATCTGAGCAAATTCATCTAAAAAGCCTGAAAAGATCAATACCCAGTTATTTCGAGCGTTGTATTCTCGGAGCTGTTCATCAGGGTATGTATTTACTTTTCGGTAATGATATTCGAATTTTCGAAATGATCCAATATTAACTTAATATCTTTGTATTGTAGTGGATGAAACGTTGGATCTAGTTGTTCATAATGTCTGGGTTTTACTTCATCAGTCATTTTGTATTCACGAACCTGTAAGTATCAAGGTTAGTCAGCCCGGAAAAACAAAGTAAGTAATACTGATTACATTCGTTTAAAAATTTTTATTTAATATTTGCAATAATTTTAATGTTTTTTATAATGGGATGTAACAATTCAAAATTTTTGTTAAATGATATATCAAACTGTTGACCATTTAAAAAAAAATCGAATGATACATACCACTTGGTTGTGAAGTTTTACCTTTTTTCTGTTTTTTCATATTAGTATTTGAAACCAGGTGGCATGACAGTCTTGCCTTGATAATTGCATTAGTTTTATGGAGTTCTAAAAATAGATTCTATCTAAATCAATAAAAATAGGTTTTACTAATCTGGTGCTAGGTGAGATGAAATGTTTGACCATAATTTCCCGTCGCATGTGGAGATATAAATAGAATTACAAAAATACACACTTCTGATAGGCTGATAGAAGGTCAATCTCTTAAATTCTACTAGTTAGATTGTACATGTAATTAGAAATTGTGACGACTTTTATTTAAGATTTTAAATAGATTCACATAAAAAGTTGAATGTAATTTGAAACTGCATTCTGTAATTTGTATAATCTAACTTTTATTTATTGATAGTATAAATTTGAAGGGATAAATAAGATTTTTTGCAAATTATCAATGTTATTTTGATAAAAATATATTTTGTCTTATAAAATACGTATAGATATCAACAACACCTTCTTATGACTTTCCAATCATTTATAATTTTTTATCAAATGATTGCATAAATATAGTTTTTGTACCTAGATTATTGTACATTAAATTATACAAATTATACTCAATATTTAATGTTTTGAAATATCTGACTAGTTTTGGAACAGTAGCATTTATTAAAAAATAGAATGGTAGTTGATCTTGCAACTTGATTAAATAGAGAATTCATCAGCTAATACAAATCGAGAATTTGAGTTTTTTCTTCATATTTTCCCTTTCTCAAGCATTTTGGCGGTTATTATCAAAGTGGACAAATCTACAGATACACAAGTAACTTATTATTATTCCTGTTCACTAAGTTTTAATCATTTGGTATACCTATTTGATTGAAACATTTATCCGATTTAGACAGAAAAAGAAGTTTCCGATGAACCACCAAACTCAGAGGACAATAACCAGAAGAAAAAGTTTAGTATTCCACAAAAAGTATGTCGTCCATCTTACGAATGAGTTGCAAATAACTAATTTTCACTTAAGTTTGAGTGCAATTCTTTGTTGCAGAAAAACTATCGCTACACAGTAAAACTCATCTCTCAAAATAAGGTTGTCAGTGGAATTCCAGCTTCAGCAATTGTGTACGAATTTGCTTCTCTTTTTGTTAAAATTTAAAAAAAATGTTTATTATAAATGCTGAAGTAAACTAATTAAAAATATTTATTTATTTAGGCATTACTTATTAATCCTTATCCAATAATATACCATTTATTATAACTAATTTTAGAAGGAACACTCGTCCTCCGAGCAAGGAAACTCTGCGAATTTTTATTAGAAGTTTTGCTCTACGTTATGGTCCCAACTTCACAGGGCCCTGGCTAGTCAATAATGACCTTGTGGTCAAGTATCAATTTGTCAATAACGATAATGTTGCTGCGATCGATTTTATCACTGTAAGTTTATTGATCAATTGGAACTTTTAACCTTTGTTTACCTTCCTTAACTTCCTTCAGCTATACCTTGAAAGGAAGGTTTCTTTGCTATTTAGCTAAAAATAGAGCTTCATAATGCATGCCTCTACACCCACTTTGGTGTTCACTTGTTATCATCTCCATTTTGGAACTAGTTGAAACAAGCCTCTCGCGAATTTGAGGTGGACTTCTACCTCCGTGGGCAAAAGAAGAAGCATAAAATGGTGTCATCTGCAAAGTCCTCTAGTCGGCCTAAGATGGTTGCCAATATATCCGTTCTCAGCGGAGACAGAAGCCAGAAATCAGATCTAGATAGTCAAGGGGACTTGATGACTTCTAATCAATGTTTAAATCAGGTTTTACCTCATGTTACACATTCCGATTCCAAAAAGAGTAGGTTACATAATCCCTTGTCCTCTACCTTGTTAGGTAACGTTGTTCGACTCGAGAGTCGCACCGCACAACTTGTCCCCCATCAAGCCAGGTCGTGGTCGGCCCCGTAAGTCCGGTACCCCCAGTCCGGTGAAGAAGGCCACATCCCCAGGAAGCAGACAGCTGGCTGCTGGCAGTGTTGGAGGCCTGAGAGGTCCGGGGTTGGCCCAGCGGCTGATCAAGGCGGACAGAGACAAGAAGCAGCGGTTGGTTGGCAAGTTACTGGTTCGGTGTGCGGAATTGTATACGGAACAACAGTTGATTCATTGGTTACCCGTGGAGTTAAGGGAGAAGGTTCTCATCAAGAAAGGAGGCCTTGATGAGAAGCGAAGATTGTAAGTTTGATTTATTATGAAATCATTAAGTTTAAAATTATGCAGAAGTATTTATTTATATTTTTGTCTTTTGTAGCCAATTTGAAAGGTTTGTCTAACTTAGAATTCATCCATTATTTGGGGTTCATTATTTTGTGAGCTTTAATAACTACTTCATAAAAAAGTTTTTCGAGCCTTCTTCTCAATAGAGAAATAGTGTTGACGAATCTCATAATCTCAATCAAATTTCCCTGATACTAGAGAGGCCATGTCTCCTCGAGAACGGGATGCTCTACACCGCAAACGTCGGAGCGAAATTGTCGCCCGCCAGAAGGAACTGCGGGAGGAGCGGAATCGTCGACAGGAGGACAAAGAATTGGCGGAGTTAGCCACCCCACTGCCGCTACCCTCCTCCCTCGACCTTCCCAGTTCTGTTACCAGCCAGCAATGGATTAGAGTGCTCTCCCTGACAGAAATGATGCATTCTTTGGCGGGCCTTATCCTGCCCAGTGGAGGTGTTGGAACAGAGGAGGGGGGTGGAGAGGAGCCTCAAAGTGGTCGCTTTATGGTGGAAGACGTCGTTAAGGACTTGGTGATGGGGGGAGGCGGGGTTTTGGACCAGGCGATTACGCTACTTTTCCAAACTATGCTACAGGATGAGGAAATGATGGTAAGAAAGCGTCAATTTTATAATAAGCTAATTTACCCCTATCCATACCGGGCTTTTTACAACCTCACACATACTGTGAGTTTGGGAGGGGGAAGGGATCGATACGACCCCCCTTCAGAATATACTGTTCCTATAGTGCAGTGTGCATGAAATTTGTCAGGATAATAGTCCAGGATGTTTACTGCTAGATTATCTTGGAAAAATCGAAGAAGAACATTTCAGAATTTTTTTTTACAAAATTTTTCCAAAAAAAAATTGTTTTCAAATCATTTAAAATTTTTATGGGAATTTATGTTTATCACAACTATAACTTGTTGATTATCACATAATATAAGCTATTCAGTGGTTTACATTTATATAGTAGCCATTTTTGTAAATTTCGAAAAAAAATTGTAAATGTTGGGGTCATGGGATTAGAACCGCTCTCATGATCGTCCACATGGGTTCTACGAAAGTCATTTTTCCGCTAAAAGAAGTAAAAACTCATTTTAAGAAAAGTCACAAATTGTTCAATAAAAATGCCAGCGAAATAGTAAAGGGGGGCCAAAGTTTACCAACTATGGCACGATTTTTTGAAAATGTTAGATATTTGTTTGAATCGATAGCTCTAGGAACCCATTGTAGATAATTACAAATATCATAGCTTTCGATGTCTCGCTCTTGACCAGAATCGTTGTGAACTGGATTTGAGTTACTCAGACATTCCCTTCACTCGGTGGTCTCTCTCTGAGATGCTTCGACTTGTGCTGTCCCCGTCTGTCCCTTCAAGGGCTCCTCCTCCGGCTCTTCTTTCACTCGTTCGTCCCAGTAATGAAGAATCGGACAGCGGCACTGGCCAAGCCAGCACGGTCACGTCTGCGGAAACTATGAAAACGGTTTCCTGTGTTTGCAAATATGACGACTCTGAAATTATTGCAGAACTTCGAGAAAAACTGAAGGTTGCTTATGGCTTTGTATTATATAATATAAGATCGTTTTGTCTTTTAAATTGCACAATTTATATATTATATTTAAAAAAAATTCTATCTGATAGACTTCAGAATTCTATTCACTATCATTGGAGGGACGAATATCCCTTCTTGAGGGACTGCAACGTCGCTTCCTTAACCTCGGTCTCGTCAGCGACTACATGGAGGAGTGTCAGCGACTTTCCTGTGAAGCCTTCAAGACCCGGATGGACTGTATAAAGGAGGTGAAAGAACTTAAAAAGGCTCTTCCAGCATTCCAGAACTCGCCACCCTCAACGTCCTCCGCAAAAAGTAAGACTGTTTAAACCTATTATCTACCATAGATATTAATATATAGAACTACTCGATGGGATATCTCAAGTAATATTAGTCTCCTAATATAGTGTATTTCAAAATGAAAATGGAGACATACAGGGTGGGCTAAAAGCCACGCAGAATGGGCAAAAAGACAATATGCGAATACGAAGTGAATGTCCAAATTCAAAGGAGATATTCAAATTACATAGCATTTACTTCAAGGCACTTATTAATGCGACTTACAAAAGACCTTTGCACGTTTGTAGTACATCAACAGTAATTCTATCACATTCATGTCGGATATTGTTCATTAATTCATGAGGAGTTCTTGATCGATCACTATAAACAACAGACTTTAGGTGACCCCATAGAAATAAGTCGAATGGTGAAAGGTCGGGTGTGACCTCGATAAAACCACGCCGCCTGATCCATTTATTAGGAAAATAGTCATCGAGGAACTCCCAAACAATAACGGCAAAATGGTGTGGGGCCCCATCTCGTTGAAAATAGATTGTGTTCAATCTAAAATAGGAACCAGGAAGTTCTTCAACATGTTCAGATAGGCCTCTCCTGTAACACTTTGATCAAAGAAATAGGGCCCAATCAACCTTTCTTTCCAGATAGCAGACCAAACCATAACGCGTGGATCATGCTGTT
>JAUZNC010056257.1:0-14329 GCA_034780395.1 Vannuccia rotundouncinata | reverse complement strand
CACTCATATGTCGACATAAGTCACTGTTTATAGACTTATTCACTGTTTTTCATAACTTACCCCTTTCGTCCGCCATAATATATAGTAAATTATACTGTCTTATGCATTTAATAGGAAATATATTGATTATTACTTAGCGTGGTATAATTTAAATCGTTTATATTAGCAACGTTGTACATTATTTAGTGAACAACGCTTGAGCGTGGTAGAATAATTTAAATGTCAAGATTCGCAGAACATTATTTTGGTCAAGAAAAGCGATTGTTAGAAAACATAACCAAAGATACAAAGAAGATTAATAAACACACTCTGACTCTCTTTATGCCATTCTTAACTGAAAAACAATACGATTTAGCTATAATTACTGACGACTCAAACTGGACGATTGTTGGAGAGATTTTATATTAACATTAGAAAAAATTATGGCTCAAAAAAGAAATTCATAAAAATGAAAATTTGATATTCAACAATTGTTCGATCATCATCATAAATTTAATCAAACAATAAATAACTTACCATGCTTTTCGGTGTGTTATTCCAGCCGAGCTCTACTACCATATTTTTATTGTTACACTTACATCGACCACTGTTATACTGTTTTATTGTTAATATTTACGCTTTTAATAAAAAAGAAAATTGGAAATCTAGGTATTTATTATATCGTTACAGCGTACAATATCGTTATACGTATTTAAAATAAAAGATTCACTCAGCTGCGATTCGTCAATCAATATTTTTAATTTCATTAGTCAATTCTCATGAACCACGCTTAGAGTATACGTATATAACTAACTAACTCTATAATGTTTATGAGGTAATAATACAATTATCAACCAATTTCAGAGTATTGACAAGATATGTAATCGGGAAGATAATTATGAAGAAGGTAGTGAATCGATACATGAAATCTATCCTACTTTAAAAGGGTTATGAAATGTGACTAATTGAGAAGTTTGAATTGAAAGCAAGGTCAATTTACAAACACCTAGACCAAGTTTTCAAAGATGATTCATCATTAAAAACAATTGAGATACCAATAAATTCGTTTTTTAATAACATAAATTTGAAGACACATAGGAACAAAGGACCCATAGACACATAGACCATTTTTTACTATATCCTGGTTCGACATCCACATCTCTTTCAGTCATATACTTGAAAGATTTGATAAGTGCAGAGTATGAAAAGAATAAGGACCTATATTCTAAAGCAGCAGGAAATAGCCTTAAAAAAAGTAAAATATCAACTTGACAAATATCTGAATGATAAGGTATATATCTGAATTGGAAAATAACACAAAAACACGTATCAACAAAATTGAAATTTTTCAATACCAACCAATTCTCATTAAGAAATCCATAGATGATTATGATACAATAGTATCGATGACAAAATGGAACCACAAGACTAAGAACTTCAAAGAAAGATTCCTAAGCAGTTCTATATTGAAACTGCCTTTGATCTCAAATGAACATTGTAGAGAGGTACGCCATGTAATACACGACTCAAACATTAATATAATACCTGTTTTTCAACCAGGAGTTAAAGTCAAATTCATTCTCATCAAATCTGCATTAACACAAACAGCATGCCAAACGAAAAATATTCATTAAAATCGGAAAACTGCCTGAAGAAGAATGTAGTTTATCTGTCGTCTTGTTCTCTCTGTGATAATAAATATATTGGGGAAATCAATCGCCCCTTACATACCCAATTAAAGGAACACTTGAAATCAATCATATTAGGAAATCTACATCTACGATGGCTGAACACTACCAAAAGCAACATAATTATATATTTGACCATCCTTCAAATTCACTATCCTGGACAGAGTCAAAGACAACACAGACCGAAAGATTAGAGAAGCGCGATGCATTAAAAAACATAAGCCCTCAATCAATCGTGATAATGCATGGAACTTTTTATCATTCCATTTACATCATAGACATTATATATCTATACTGTATCTATAATATATCTATCTGTAATTATAGTGTAATGTCTAGCATCAAAACAACAAAAATAGATGATCAAATGTTCATCGTTTCATTTCGACACCATACATCCGATTTGTCTGAAATTTGTACTGTAAGTTAGTATAAAATATAATTACCCTATTACATCTCTCAGAAATTTTTAATGCACATTTATTTTTATTTAAATTGCCCTCTGCCAACATGTTTGATAATATTTTTCCCTGTAACGTTGAACACCTCAGCTTCCTTGTTTTACTGACCACTTTATTTGTTCAGTCACACGACATTTTAATTAACATTTTGATACAAATATATGTGCAATTTATTTAAATGTGCAATGGTACGTACACAATTATTGAAAATAAGTATAATTATATGATAAAAGTGTAGCGAATCAAGACACGACAATACATGATAATAATATGAAAGTATATTTATAGAATATATTAGCATTAATATGAGTCAGCAGTTCGTTGAGTGGTTAGCTGGCTCTCAGCACCTTCAGCCCCAACTCTGGCCAAGCATTTCTGTATTTTTGATCGTCGAGTCATTCTAAGGGATTGCAAGTCCTGAAAAATATTTAAAAAAACAATAATATGGTCTAAAATGGTTTCCAGATATTATGTAATGTTGTTTTCAAGAAGTTCAAAGTTAACAATTAACACTATGGTCAATAATAATTACTAATATTATACATGTGTAAATTACGCTGTTATAATGAGGTTGTCTAAAGGGGGCTTACCAATGTGGATACACCAATGCAGGCAACGTGTGCCCGTGGAGCTATATTTGGGTGTCCTCTTCAAATAATAATAACCACTATATTGTATAACTAAGCGTCTTATTAATTAACCCTATACACTAACAGTTATAAATTTAATCAATCAAAAAGTGTCGAACATCTTGTATCCTCAACTGGATACTTAAATCTATCTAAGATATTTGTGACCTCAAAGCAGAATAGAGCCCTTTTGTTTTACCACAAGGGTCCCAATGTACATAATAACTCATACCAATATTAGTATATTTTGATAGAACAGCTAAGGTTAAGAATAGAGAAGTTTATTTATAGAAAAAGATATCAATAAGACAATATTACAAGTTCTCGCATATTCCTTTTTTGAAAATGTTATTTGACTAAAATACTGAAATAAAATTAATTAAAAAAAAATAACTGAAGTACATTTCACATGACTACGAATCTTTCGACAAATACCACTCTACTCTATCCAAATTAGAGTATATATACTGAGGATTATGTAGTCCTCAACGGAATAAAAATTGAAGGATAAAGTTAACAATACTTTTTGTAATCAAAATAATCTGATCAAACCTGGGCAAACTGTTTCTCTCGAAGTAACTCCTTGTGTTGGTCCAGTAGAACTTTCTTTCTCTCTTGGTGTGACCGCGTTTGTTGAATAAGAAAGAGAAGATCTTTCCGCAGAGTTCGATTCTCCAGCTTAATTGAATTGGTGTGTTGAATCAATGTGACCATGGCTTCCTGAGTGAAATAATTTAATTCACTGTGATTCCGCCATATTATTAATGAAAATTTTATATAAAAGTTACAATTTAAACACGTGTAATAACAATGTTTACCTTTTGTCACAATTAACTTTGAATAAATGTGAAGAATTATTTTTTTACAAAAATGAATAATAGTCGGCCAATTCTGTTAGTTTCGTTTATTTATAATATAATTGTTTTGTCTAATACGTTATTTGACCTGTATTTTTCCCCGTTCGAAAACGATCTTGAAAGTACTAATCAAGAATCAAGTTCTTTCTCACTTTATAAGCTGCCTTGGCTAACTCTTGGACACCTTGTTCAGACTGCTCTTCAAACACTCGCTTCTCTTCAAGGAACTTGAGCTTTAACTTCTGCAATTCAGACGATTGATTGGTGCGTAGACTCTGCATATCTTTCTCTAAGTCGTGTATCTTTGTTGTTTGTTCCGAGCGTAGTGTCTGTTTCAATAAATAATATCAAACCGATAAATTGTATAGAATTTTTATAAATTGGAATTAGTTAATAATGAGTAGAAATCAGTCTCCTTTATTTTTTATTATATTTTTTCCATCCACATAGATAATAATATGTCTATAATTATTTAATGAATTACATGTGGACTTTGAAAATTATAGAAAAAAATGTTGTACCAACTGACATATAACTTTAAATAAAAATAATTAAAATAAATCGAGAATTTTTCTTTATATATCGCCACATGCTCATGGAAATAGCTAATTTTATTCGTTTTTATTTAATTTAAATAAGAACTCCAATTATATCAAACATAAAACATACCATAATTTATTTTTTAATTACAATTTTTTTTCAATTGATAGAAATTATTTTATATTAGATAGTTTATAATTATACTGTTTAATGATTACTTTGTATTCACTCAAATCCTCTAATTCTTTTCGTGCCTTTGCAAGTTGACTCTCCTTTTCAAGAAGGACTTTTCGTAGTTCTGAAACCAAATAAATTGATTATTTTAACTTAATCAATGATTAAGCTTTTTAATATTGTTCCAGTATTCTACAAGGATTTTGGAAGTAGTATTTTATAAAGAACCAATTTATTAACAGTCAGACCTGCTTTCTTTTTGTCATAAACTGCCAACATTTCTGCCTTCATATTTCTCAATTGTTGAATTTCATGCTGATTGTGATCGCTCAGTGTTACAATGGTACGCTGACGTTTGTCCACTTTCTTCTCCATGTAGCTCATGTACTCATGCTAAGGATTTATGAAAGGGACAATTAGTAATTTACATTCTCTAATAATTATATATGTATATATATTAATTAATTAATCAAATGTAATTATATTATTTTAAATTAATTATTAATTTAAATATATAAAAATTATTAAAATTACACTTTCAACGCGAATACGTTGGGCTTCTTGTTGCAAAAATTCGTTCTCCGATTTACTGAATAAGAGTTCTCATTAAGGATATATAAATGGAATATAGAATATATGTTTAAGGTATTTTGTATGCCAGAAAAAATATATTCATACTTTTAATAAAGTATCAAATTTTCAGAAATTTAATTATGTTTATAAAATAAAGGATACAGATCTTCAATCTCCTTTTTGATCTCGTCCACTTGTTGATTCACTTTTGCCAATCTAGAAAATCATAAAATATATTATTAAGTTATTATATTATTATTATTAAGGTAATAAGATCATATTCTCAAATAAATGTAAAGCATGTAAGATTCTATTAGAAACTGTGTGATTAGAGCTGAATAACCCTTATAGATTGTGTATTCTTTATACATTTATTATAGATCAGAAAAGCAATAAATTCATAATTATTGAAGGCTTACTCCTCTTTGAGCAACTCTTCTTTGTCTCTAAAAACATCATCATTATCAGCGTCTTCTCCCATTGTAGCCTCTCCTTCTGTTTTTACATCTTTCACTTCCTTCTTCCCCTTTGCACCCTTTGCTTTTCCCTTCTTGCCCTTCTTTCCACCTTTTTTGGGAGGCATTCTGATAAAAAATATTTCAAATTAAACCTTTACAAGATAGTTGAATATTTTATGTGGTTATTGACATTTTTAAAGTATTCAAACTATTCCTTTTCTTACAACAAAAATAAAACATAAATAATTTTGGTATTTTTGTAGTAAGCAAAGTATATTATATTTACAACTTTAATGTATCCCAATTAAAAATATTTAAGAATTAAAACCAAATATTTATTCTTAATTAATTAATTTAAATATCTATATCCAGTTATGAAAAAAACTTTAATCTGAGTATTAAAACAATTTTTTTAAGTAGACTGTGTTGACAATTTGTAATTAAACTAACAAGCTTCAAAATACTCCTTTAAATAATTAAACTTGAAGTAGGTGATGATGATGATGATAGATGTTTAATAACACATTATTATATGTCCGGCCATTTTTTCCAATGCTAACATGAAAACTAAATCGAAATAATGGAGTTATACCTACCCCTTTGTGGTAGTAGACCATTGTACTAAATATATCGATTTTTCAAATATTTACACCTAGGCATAAATATTTTACTCCTGGTAGCAGTTTATGCAATCCATGTGGGACTAAATTTATTGATTTCCCTTGAGTTACTACTGGTAGTAAGCTAATACTGCTTTATGCAATCGACTCAATAAGTATTTAAGTTTCAATAATTTATTTTAAATATAATATTAAATTTCATATTTTGTTATTAATTAATTAACCCTAGGTAAAAAATGCCATGTCAGGTATGAATATCCTATTGCACACAGCCTATCTAATCATTATAAAATCAGGTATATAACCAAAGTCACATGGTGCAGCTGTTTCCCAACTGCTAATGTTTTTTTATACTTATATGATCAAAGGTTTGTTGAATGTAGAAGAAAATGCACAAAATAAAATAATGAGCATATAATTTTAAAAATAATTAGTGTGATTATATTATAGAATTATTCTGTAAGTATTAATGTATAGAATGGAGATAAATATTGTGTTAAAGTTTAGTCTAAATTTGATTAATCTAATAATAATGTTTAATAGTATGTTATTTTGCAAATGTTTAATTTCTAATTATAATATACTTAAAAAGAATAAACTAATAGTCCAGGATCACAGAGAATTTTAATCAAAAAAAAATAATGCAAAAGGTCTGATAGTTTTATTAAGTAGTATGATACATAGGATGATAAAAATTGTAATCCTTTAAGTTGCAGAAATTACACAATATTTTATGAGCATTTTATTGTTTTTTCATATATAAACCTTTTCTTTGTGGTCTTATGGGATAGCAAATTTACCTATTGAAATGGCTATATAAATTCAAATGTGCTATTTAGTATCCTTATTGTGTCTTGATTGGTTAATTATTTTTGCATCATTTATAATAACAGCTAATATGGTGTGACACATTCATTTATTTACACCGATTTATATATAAAATATACTCCATTTGACTTATACTTGAATATATTTCAATATTTTGCATGTTTATCAGTTATATGAGATTATATGTTTACTGTATTTCATATAGGATATTCTTCAAAAAATATTATAACTAGGTATTCAATTATATAGGTAACATTGTACTATAACATAATATTATACTAAAACTGAAATATCTTTCTATGATAAAAAAGTGCATATATTATAAACCTATGTAGAGGTATACTTTCATACAATTATCATATGTTTGCTATTTATTGGAATTTAATTTCTCATTGTCTGCTAAATAGACAATTTTATCAACAAATAATTTGTAGCAAAGGCTCTTATAATATATATAATAGTACACAAATATTTTATATATATATTTATATTTAAAAAATTTTAATTGAAATATAATAAGCTATATACAGATGTATGACTCAAATTTACCTAATCTCTATATATATTTTTTTGTTTATTGAAATTTGAGAATATTCAGATAGTTTTTAATTCAGAGAAATTATTCAGGCTAATAATTAGTTATGATAAACTTGAATTTTTTATAAGTAACAATTAATATCCATAAACCACATAACAAATATGAATTTTGGAGATACTATTATTTATTATAGATTTCTTTAGCCTACTGTTTTGATTAAAGATGTAATTACTAGGCTGGTAGACAACTACTAGGTGACATTTTCTTCTAAAACTTATTATTTAGATATAAAAGGAATTTTCTTCCTTCAATAAAAATGGAGGGGCAAAAGAGTTATTGACCCTGATCCTAAATTTCGGGGAGAGAAGGAAAGTGGGGGTGGGAAGGAGAATAGCACCTATAAGCATATACCTCATTATGTTCAAGCAAAATTAAATCAATAACACAATAACATAATCATAATAATTTATAATAACATATCAAGAACATAAATTATCATATTATATTAATTAATTGATTAATATATACGTGATATCAATATCCTCAGCCAAATTTTATATTAAAATTATCAATTAATTTTAGGGTATAAGAAATAAGATTATGTTTAAATAATAGCATATAGTTTATTTAAATTTCAATATACAAATTATTTAGTTATAAGGGATGCCGTATAGTCACTTGGCTCTCAGTTATAATTTTTTTATTTCAATTTAATTGTACCTTAATAATTTTTTATTTATGCGGTTATGACTGCCGTACTTCTATTTATGATTAATATAAATAAGAAAATAAATGTAAAATAATATAGTAAACTTTAATAGACCGCGAATTTTAGTTGTTATTTGTAACTATACATTGAAAGATTATAACACATTATTCTTGATTTATGTAAACGTAAAACAATATTTCGATTGCAAACCAATATTATTAAAAAGTGTTCTACCCTTGCAAAACACTTGTTTCTAGACATTAAAGCAACATTTAGTAAGGCATTTCTCTGCTTTTTATACTAATTGTAATATTGTGAATTATTTCACATATATAAATAATGTCATAATATGATAATTTTTTGAATTCAACAAAATTGTATAATATATATTAAGTATAGAAAATATATTTGTAATTAGTATCTCTTAGAGGATAGTATCTAAATGCAGTAAAATTCGACAATATAAAGCCCGAAGGCAAATAGTCAAACTTGAATTATTATGTGGGATAAATTGTATGTCCTCTAATAATATATATATTTGTATATGCAATACAATGTTAATATAATTATATTAATTAAAAGTGTAATTCTCATTTTAAAATCATAACGTTGGATTTGGAATTAAATCTCTGAAATAATTGCTTTAATATTTTTCCATTGAGAGAATTGATCGTTTTGATTCCTTTCGATCATAGCTAAAAGTACGTATACGTCAAGAATCGAAGTCTCAACCGAATCCAGCTTACCAAGCATGGTTCCCTCACTGTCAATGGATTGCACAAAACTTTTCATGCAGTTGCTTCACCACAAATTGCAATGGTTTTTTAATGTTGTCTTAATATATAAAAGCAACTGCAATAAGGACTTATCGTCGCAGACATATCCTCGTCGATCACCATCACCTGTACGTTAAAGTCTTTCAATGACATACCTTTCAGTGATAGTCTCTCTGGTAGCAATTTCTTCGTTTTTTCCACAAAATCATTTAACTGAGTGTCACCGAGAAATAATTATACATTTTCAGTTTCGTTTCAAAAACAAAAGTATTGTGCGTAAAAAATGCAATACTATTGTGGTATGCAGTTTTACCCTATTTAATTTCGTTATACAATATACGTGCTATGATACAAAATGACAATGAATTAAATAATGTTAGAAAAGATAAATATCTAATAAATATATATATAAAAACATTGGAAAAAATAGAAAAATGTATACGATCTAGGAATTTAAAAGTTTGCAGAGTAGAACCTATAGGTTCGCACTGCTTCATAAAGTTCTATCAACGCTGATTGATAACATATACTATTCACGATATATAGCTACATTTTTCCCCCTTCAGGATCGTGAAAAAATAATTACTTACTGACCTATGGTTGGGTATAAATTGAAGTTCCAATAAAATCGATAATAAATAAAAAATATATTGTCTAATTCCAAGTTTTAAGACAAAAAAATAATTATATCATTACTCATTAAATTTTCAATATAGATATATATTCTGATAGATATTTCAATCCATATGTCATTAGAACAAATATAAACTATAAAGAAGGCAAAACAGTGATCAAGAAAAATATAATATTTGTAAATAGCAGTCCAATAACAATTTCAATAACAATTAAAATTAATCAATGGCAACTGCATGTTTTAGAAAAAAACACAATTTAAACAATAAATCTTGTAAATCATTTAAAAACAGACTATTTAGGCGTATGCAAGGTTATACGTTGAAACATCAAATCAAGATGTTCTGCTGAAAGAGTCTTATATTCAGAATATTCAATGAGTTCAGTGTTGAACTTGGAGGCTGAAAAAAAATTTAAAAAAATTTAACGGACATAATTCAAGAAATAGTTTTTGAAATATAGTGAATAATTGGTCGAATAGGATGATTTTTAATCGTTAAATAGACCAGATTTACTTTGATAATTAACAAAAAAAGTAGCTAAAATTAGAAAATTAGTAACTACTTGGTCCCAAGCAACTACTTATATAGTATTTTCTTTATAATTAGGTTATGTATCAGTGATGTTTTGTTAACACGAAGTGTTTAACTGCTGTGTTAGTGTAAGAAAATTAGTGTAGAAAACTATAATGCAGACCAAATGATTTGGAAATTATAAAAAATCATGAAAATATATACAGGCTAAAAAAGCTTCATTGTCACTTTTAAAATAATTAATATATATATTAGTAAATTAGTATAATATATAGGCATACTATTGACTACTTTGAGTATTGTCGACATATCAGGACGTTGCACACTTTTTCTGCTAGTTCAGGAGTCCGAATTTTTTAATCAAAAGTACAAAAATATCCTGATATTGTTTTTAAGATATTTAACGAGTTATTAAAAATTTTTTAGAGATATTTGAAGCATCGCAAACTCAAATTTTTTGAGAGTAAATTCTTGACATATTTCTGTAACTCTGTTTTTAATCACTTAATTTATTATTATATGTATATTTATTTTCAATAAGGTGAGCGACTCACATAAGAAGGCTTCGAACTCATCGTCAGTGAAATTAAAAGGGGGTCCATGATGTTGAACCGGATCATAGTGAAAAGTTTGTACGAGCCATTTAGTTATCGGCTTAGACAACCGACAAATCAAATCGAGATATCTGCGCACAAAAATAGAGGTTAAATAGTTGGTTTTTAGGAACTAATAAATATTCAAGGAATATTTGACTTACGATTGTCTGTCATCATGGTTAATTGCAGTCAGAGAACCTCTGTCGACAATGATATCAAACTTTATTGGTGTCAAACTAAAATAGTAAATGGAATGTGCAATAATTTAAGCGATAATTAGAGATATACGGATTTTTCCTAATTGATTTTAATTTCAACATTATTGCATTATCTTTCAGAAAATTATTTTTAATCACAATTTAAGTTTAAACTATACTATTTAATACTACAATTAAATATTTTCAAATATCTTTGTCATCATCTCATTCTAACAAACCATTAGTTTAACAAAATGCCGCCACATAAAATAAAACAATTTGGAAACAATTTTTTCATAAATAAAATTTTAATATAACATTTTCGGAAATAAAATTGTACTGACTATTAAAACAAAATTCTGAAAATGAGATACAGTACATCTATGTTAAAATTGTTAAATAAATCAAAATATACAAAATCAGTTTGATTAAACCCTCGCAAAACAAAGGTGGGGAAGGGGGTAATTATAGCGCATGGATACATGGATACCTAGCCAGCCAACATGGATACCAAATTTCGACAAAAATCCAAACAATAGAAGTTGGAAATCCGGATCATGTGATTTTTGGGTCCATATCAGGAACACATGAAATTTCAAAATTCTGAAGATGACCTTTATCAATAACCGATTGATTTAAAAGTTGGTTAAGTGTTATTAGAATGCATACTACATGAAAAATGTCCCCTTTCTATGACCACTCCACCATGGATTTCCAGATATCGACCATATGACTTCATCAAAGACCCAGAAATCGATAACCAATGATATCATATATATTATATATATTATAGATATCTTAGTATTGTATAATTTCGTATGCCAATTTTTAGCTTCATAGTACAGTATTTTTCTAAAATCTTTTTGTGAATTTAAAAATACCATCACTAATGACGTCATTAATATCCATAAAAATCGATAACCCAGATAATGTTTTGATTTTTTCATGTTTGAGATAAGTATAACAAAATCCAAAAAATTCAATTTTCTGACTTTTCTCCTTCACGATTTTAAAAAATTGGCTTTTGATGACATAGCAGAAAAATCAACAATCGATATCAAATTTTTGCTCCAAGGTACTTGTACAAAATTTCATCCCAATTGGACAACAGGAAGTATAATATTCTGTTCTATTATATTCTAGTAAGAAATTCTATGATATCAGAAACTATGAAATATATTCGTGAAAAAATATATTTTAGGCAACATAATGAAATTCCAGGACAAAAACATTTTTTAAAGTATTTTTGTCAAAATTCAAGGCCATTTCCAGGACCATTTCTAAATTCCAGGACTTTTCCAGAATATCCAGGATCCGTATGTCACGCATTTCCACATATAGCACACATTCCTAATCGTAATATTTTAAATGAATTAAAACTGTTTAAAACAATATAAAAGTAAATTGAAAACACTTACTGTATACGTTACAACCACAACTAAAAATTAATAATGTCAATACAGTGTTATCAAATAAAAATTGTTTTGAAGCAGTAGTGGTAAAATATGTTTCGATTAATACAGTTCGGATGTGTATAATTAATGTAGATATTCAATTATAATTTTCATCAATTAATCGTCTTCACAAAGAAAAAAAGTATACAACAAGTTGTTACGTCTATCGTTTTAATTAGTTGTATAATTATTTGAATGCTTAACAAAATATTTGATTAAAAATGTAATCTCACTTTTCTATTTGAAACAAATCAAAGACATAAATGTTCAGCCTTTTGTCTTCAGTCTAAATAGAAACAACAATTGATTAGTAAATAATCTATACAGATACTTTGTTTAACTAATAAGTAATAAAACAGAGTAGACAGTGATCATACCTGGTATAACTTAGCTGTACCATCACCAACTGCGACATTTGTCTTGATAAGTTCAATGCCACAGTCTTGACCAAATTCTCCCACAGCATCTTCACAAATATCAATCCCGTACACTGTGCAACCTTTATTATAGACCCAGGCCATATCGATTGATTTACCACAAAGAGGAAAGAAGACATTCAAAGAAGAAGGATCTTGAGAAGTTACAAGTTGGGGCCATTGTTTTTCCAAAAAGCTAAAATTTTGACGAAAAAAACGATGGAGAATGGTGACTTCTAAAAGTGAGAAACATGAGATATAAATTATGGCAGTATTTAGATTAAAAATGCATATGAATGCAGATAAAGTGTCGGAAAAACTATCAAATTTATCCATCCTTTGAAAATGGAAACTAGAATCGCACCTGTTAACAATATTGTTTGTATATTCTCGATGTAGCTAACAGAAAATTCAGTGTGCATTCAATGAAATCACAATAAGAAAACTTTTGGATGATTATACTACATAATATGAGAAGAATTTAATTGCCAAGTGACCAAATTGAATGAATGAGTTAATTTCTCTGTAATATAAAATTCTACATGTTAAATATTTGTACATTTAAAAAATTCATCATTTATATAAACTTTTCTTAAATGTTCTAATATTACAATAAAATCCAAATTTCTAAATACTCAAAAAATATGTCTCATCGATTCAAGTCCTTTGAAATAATCAAAAATGTGAATGTGATAGTAAAATGTAAAGTAACCCATATAAAACAAACTTTTTTGTGTAAAAAGTTTTGAAAAGTTAAAATACATTTTCATATTAACAATTATATAAAAAAACTCATTTATTAGTTAAAATAGTATTGAATATAAAAAATACATATTTTACCTGTTAACTTCAGTTTTATGCCAGTGAGCAGTTTCATCCTTCCACCGGTTTAACCAATACTCATGAGACAAAACACTTGGAGTTGCATCCATCTAAAAATTTTTCAGTTTCAATATAATTTTAAAAATGATAAGTTATGATTAATTAATATTTCGATACTGTAAAAAAAAGTTCTAAAAAGATAATTTTGAAGGGTGGTTAATCAATACATAGAATACTATAAGTTGTATTTTGATTTTTGGAATATACATTTCAAGGATTTCCCAGGATACTGTGAAGAATTAATAACTAAATGAATGCTACTTGATTGTCTTTATCTGTTTTTAATTTAAAGATGTTTGTAACTTTTAACTCACAAATGGTGTAAGAAGGTTTTAAACTTACTGAAATTTACTGAAAATTCAGGTATTTCAAAATTTAAAGTTATACAATGTTTTCTAGATATTTTAATATATTTCTCTATATAAATGAAAATATGTTTTGAATGATTAGCTGGATATGATCATCTGGATAAAGCAATTATTCTTCTTTTATCAGTCTGATTGAAAAATCTTAAAATTGTTATTTTGATTCACCTGTAACATATAATCGCAGTTCATGGAGTTAAGTACAAAATTATCTTATTATGTATTTTATGTTAAATATAGGAATATGCTTTATGGTGTAACACTAGTACTAGTTCTAACATTCAACCTTTCATTCCTAAGATAAAAAATAATTTATACAGTATTTATATTTAAATATTATGAAAAATATTTGTTTATATAAATTGAATAAATGTCAAGAATGAGTAGAATTTCAAAAAAATAAAATCACCAACTTCAACTAAT
>JAUZNC010056246.1:0-14329 GCA_034780395.1 Vannuccia rotundouncinata | reverse complement strand
AATTTCTTTCTATTTTCAAAATTTGATACTTAAACAAGCTTTTGTGAAAAAATAACTTTTTTACAATAAAAAAAAATCTTAGACAAGGAAAAAAATGTAAAAATAAAATTTTTAAATACTTTAATTCGATTCTAAAATAATTTTTTTTAAATTTCCTTCACTTTCCATGAGAAACTAAAACATATAAATATATAGAATATAAACCTACAATAAAAATTGATATTAATAAAAAAATTATTCTTCAAGAATTAAAAACTTTTGAAACTATTATTATAATAATTTCAGCAAAAAGATTTAATGAAGGAGGAACAGAACATTTTATTACACAAAGCATAAAAAAAAACATTCTTAAAATAGGAAAAAATATAAATCCACGATTAAAAATAATATTGCGAGAACCTCTTAATAAATAAAAAACATTTACTTTAGCAAATAAACCTGAAGAACAAATTCCATGAGCTATTCTTACCAATAATACTCCTATTACTCCAAAAAATCTTCCAGAAATTAATCCTAAAATCACAATAGACATATGAACTACTGAAGAATATGCTACTAAAGACTTTAAATCATTTTGACGAAAACATACTAAACCTCTTAATAACAATGAACAACATACCCAAAACATTAATATTTTTCTTCATTTTAATTTTGACAAATGAAAAATTCTTTTTAAACGAATTAAACCATATCTCCCTAACTTTAACAATACACCTGCTAAAATCATTGACCCTACTACTGGAGCCTCTACATGAGCCTTTGGTAATCATAAATGAAAACCATATAAAGGTAACTTTATAAAAAAACCTAACATTAAAAATAAACCTAAAAGTCTATATTCTATTTTTTTTCAAAAAAAAAAATAGATTTTGAAAATTTTGTTAAAATAAAAAAATTTAAACTTTTTTCAAAATTTAATAAACAAATAAACCTTATCATTAATGGAATAGATCCTAAAAAAGTGTATAACATTAAATAAGATCCAGCTAATAAACGCTCTGGTTGAACTCCCCAACCTACTATTAGAATTAAAGCACAAATTATTGATAATTCAAAAAAGATAAAAAATCTTATTAAATCAGAAGATAAAAATCTTATTACTAACATAAAATTCATTATAACTAAAACAATTTTAATTTTTTTTTGAAATCTTGTAATTGACATTAGAAAAAAAATTCATAAACTTAATAAAATTAACCTAACAGAAAGAAAATCTCCTTTTAAACCATAACTTACAAAAACTACATTTTTTGATAATAATCTTAAAAAAAAAATTATTCTTAAATTTAAAACAACACAAAAAGAATAATAACTAAAATTAGAAAAAAATAATAAACTTAAAATTCTAAAAATTTTTAAATAAATCCGACAACATTTTCTATTCTCCCTATTCGAATAAAAGAAACTAAAAGTGATAAACCCATTCTAGCTTCTAAAACTAGAATAACTAAAAAAGTTAAACAAAAAGATTTTTCAAAAAAACCTCTAAAAAGAATTAAAAATCCAAAAATTTTTAGCATAATAAACTCAAATACTAATAACATTAATAAAACACGATTTAAAGTACTAAGAAGTATAATATTTAAAAAAATTAAAAAATAAAAAACTTCTAACATATTTTATAAATCTAAAACTAAAAATAATTTTAATAAAGCAAATGGTAACACTCCCTTTCACATTAAACTCATTAATAAATCATAACGAAAACGTGGCAAAGTTCCTCGAATTCAAATAAACAATATGGCTATTAAATTTCCTAAAATAATAAAATTTAAAAAAATTTTTAAAATAGGGAAAAATAATAATATTGTAAGAAACCCTATAAATAAAATTTTACCATACTCTGCTAAAAATAATAAAGTAAAACCAAAAGAAGAATACTCAGTCTGAAATCCTGATACTAATTCTCTTTCACCCTCAGCAAAATCAAAAGGAGTACGATTAGTTTCTGCTAAACAACTTATAAATCATACTTTAAAACTTAAGTAAAAAACTAAAATATATCTCGTATAACTTTTAAAAAAATCTCTTAACTTATAAGACATTTTAAAACAACAAGGTAAAAATATAATTACTACTATAGAAACTTCATAAGAGATAGTTTGAACAGCTCCTCGTAAAGATCCTATTAAAGAGTACTTAGAATTTCTACTTCATCCGGATCCCAAAATTGAATAAACTTTTAATCTTGAAAAACATAAAAATAAAATTAATCTTAAATGAAATCTATTTTTTCTAAAAACAGGAAAAACAAAAAATCATATAAATAACATTAAAACAAAAGAAAAAAAAGGACTAATAATAAAAATTAAAGAATTAAATTTTTTTATAAAAAATAATTTCTTTAAAACTAACTTTCCACCATCTCTTATTGATTGAAGTAAACCTAAAATCCCAACCTTTTTAGGACCCTTTCGAAGTTGCATATAACCTAGAATCTTACGTTCTAGTAAAACAAAAAAAGGAATTACCAACACAACACTTAAAACACTTATCACCACTTACAAAAAAATTAAATAAATTCTCTTTAATATCACAAATTAACATTTTTTCTTCTAAACTACTTTTGTAAAAACTATATTTAAAAATATTTCTATTAAACGACAATTAATTATAATGGTATATATACTAAGTTTTTTAAATTTACTTTCAATTTAGAATTCCACGACGTCATTCTTCAAAAACTCCTCCTAATAAAATTAGAAAAAAAAAAAAAAAATCCAACCGATTCTTGAATAAACCCAAAATAACTTGAAAAGGTAATTGTAACAACAAAACTAATTCTACATCAAAAATTAAAAAAAGAATAATTAAAAAAAAAAATTGCAAAGAAAAAGGTAAACGAGCCTTATCCTTTGGATCAAAACCACATTCAAAAGGTCTTAATTCTAAAATTTTTTTATCCACTAATAAATTTAAAGCTAAAAAATATATTATAAAAACTATAAAAATTATAACTAAACTTTTAAAAATTTTAACTTTCAAAAATAAAAAATAAAGGAACAAAACCAAAATAAAGACATACTAAAATTATATGTCATCTGAAATTTTGATAAATCTTTAAATCAAAAAAATTAATAAAATAATATTTAAAAATAATTGTGTAAATTACTATTTGAAAAAATAATTTTAAAACAAACCACAACATTATAATTCATTCCAAATTTAGTTTTGAAAATCCTTGAAAAAAAAAAATCTTATAAATAAATCCTAATTTTGGTAAACCAGTAAAAAAAAATAATGAAATAATTCCTTTTAAAGTTCATAAACTATTTTTTGAAACTTTTGAAATCATATTATATTTTTTGAGATTAGACTTATGAAAACTATAACAACAAAATAAACTAATTAATGCATAAAATCTAAAAAATCAAAAACAAATAAATCTTTTCCTAGTAACTATTAATTGCACTGCTAATCTTGTTTTTATAACAGAAGATCACCCAAATAATAACTTCATTGAATAAATAGAATTAAACATACCTATAATCCCTATTCTTAATGTAAACATTCCTATCAAAATTACTTTCATTTCTTCTAAATCAAATCAACGAATTAAAAATAAAGCAGGAATCTTTTGAACTACTCTCACAATAAATATAGCAAATCAATTTAATTTTATAAAAATAGAAGGAACTCATCAAAAAAAAGGAAAAAATCCTAACTTAATAAATAACCCTAAAATTCCTAAATAAGAATCATAATTCATTACACAACCCCAAACTAAAAAAATTGTTCCTAAAACTTGAACTATAAAATAATATAATTCTCTACCCTTATTTTTTGTTTCCTTTAATAAAGGTAAAACACAAAACATTTTGATTTCGAATCCCACTCAAACAATAAATCAATTTTTTCTTCTAATTCTTAAAAAAATACCTAATAAACTAAAAATTAATAATAAATATAAAGAAATTATTTAAATAATCGTATTGACATTCGATTTCGAAAAAGTAACTTTGTGATTATTCACAAAATTAAAAATAAAAGAATTATTACATATAACAAATAATCATTTTCTGAAAAAGAAAAAAGATTTGCTCTATGATCCTTTCAACACATAAATCTTAATCCTTCAGGTTCATAAAAAAACAATGATCCAAAAATCATTAAAAAAATAAAAAATAAACAACCATAAACAAATCTGTACCGTATATAATCAATCTTAGGATTTTTACTGAATCTTAGAATATAAAAAAATAATACTAACAAACCTCCTACATAAAGCAAAAAAAAAATAAATGCATACCAAACTCCTGTTATAATTTTTATCATTAAAGCAATTGCTATTGAACATAAAAAAATTAAAACTCCAATAACTAAAGCATTTTGTGTCATTATAGCTGTCATTCTTGATACTACTAATACTAAAATAATGAAATTTAATAAAATTAGTTTTAAAAGATTTCTCTTTATCTTTAATTTACAAAATTAATATTTTTATCAAACTCTAAAACTTAAACATTGTAACAACTTCATACTCGTGAAAAGAAGAAGGAAAATTATCCTTTAAAAATTCTTTTTGTGTATTAGGAGCACAAACACCAACAACTACACGTTCACAATAAAATCTTTCTCAAATAATATAAAAAAAAAATACTACTCCGAAAATTGAAATTATTGAACCAATTCTTCTAACTAAATTTCAAAAATAATAACCATCAGGATAATCTATATAACGCCGTGGCATTCCAGCTAATCCTAAAAAATGTTGAGGAAAAAATGTTAAATTTACTCCAATAAACATTATTCAAAATTGAGAATAAAGTAAAAATGAATTTAAACTTAAACCTGTAAATAAAACTCATCAATGAATAACCCCTGAAAAAATAGCAAAAACAGCTCCCATTGATAATACATAATGGAAATGAGCAACAACATAATATGTATCATGCAATAAAATATCAAGTCTAGCATTTGCTAAAACAACTCCTGTTAAACCACCAATAGTAAATAAATAAATAAATCCAATTAATCAATAAAAAACAGGCATAAAACGATATTCGTATCGACCACCTGTTAAAGTAGCTAACCAACTAAAAACCTTAATTCCTGTAGGAACAGCAATAATCATTGTAGCTCCAGTAAAATAAGCACGAGTATCTATATCTAAACCTACTGTATACATATGATGAGCTCACACTAAAAATCCTAAAAATCCAATTCTAATCATAGCATAAATCATTCCCATATGTCCGAAAGAAACTTTCTTCCCACTATAAAAAATTACAATATGTGAAATTAACCCAAAAGCAGGTAAAATTAGAATATAAACTTCAGGATGACCAAAAAATCAAAAAATATGTTGAAACAAAATTGGATCTCCACCACCAGCAGGATCAAAAAAAGTAGTATTAAATTTTCGATCAGTTAATAACATAGTTAAACCTCCAGCTAAAACTGGTAATGAAATTACTAAAAGAACAGCAGTAACAAAAACTGATCAAACAAATAAAGGAATTTGATTTCAATGTAATTGTAACTTTGCATTTATTATAGTCCTAATAAATTTTACAGCTCCTAGAATTGAAGCAACTCCTGCTAAATGTAAAGAAAAAATTCCCATATCCACTCTTATACCTTGTATAACAGACAAAGGAGGATAAATTGTTCAACCTCCTCCAACTCCTGTATCAACTAAAAAAGAACCTATTAATAAAAATAATGAAGAAGGCAACAATCAAAAACTTAAATTATTTAATCGGGGAAAAGCCATATCAACAGATGTTAAAAACATTGGAACTAACCATTTTCCAAACCCCCCTATTAAAACTGGCATTACAAAAAAAAAAATCATAATTAAACCATGTGCTGTAATAATTCTTTTGTATAATTGACCATCTTTAAAAAAACCAGCAGGTTGTGCTAACTGTAAACGAATAATAAAACTAAATGAAGTTCCAATTAAACCTGCTCACACTCCTAAAAAAAAATATAATCTTCCAATATCCTTATGATTAGTTGAAAAAAACCAACGACTTAAAAAAATTTTAAAACTTAAGAAAAACTCTCTTATCTTTAATTTTGAAAATTAAAATTTTTTTTAAAATAAAGTTCTTTTTATTTTTATTAAAGAGAATTCTTTCGACTAAATCAAACAGAAACTATTCATACCAAAAAACATAAAAAAATACATATTCTTACAAAACTAAAAAAAATATTTGAACTATGTGGAATTTTTGTAAAAAGACTTGTCTAATAAAAATCACCCTTAAGTTAACAGCTTAATATGCTTAACACCATTTTTACTTTATTCAACTCTTCAAACACTTAATAACAGTCTAAAAACAAAAGCTTGAATTAAACAAATCATTAATTCAAAACATAAATATCCTAATAATATTAAACATAAAATTAAAAAAAAAAATATATTTCTAAAAAAAACATTTTGTAAACCTATTGCAATTAACCCAATAAAAACATGACCTGTAGTCATTTTTATTCTTAAACGAAGAGCTAAAGCTACTGGACGAATAAATTTTCCTAAAACTTCAATTCTGAATAAAAAAGGAACTAATACTTTTGGAGACCCAAAAGGAACTAAATGTCCTAAATATGAAATAAATGAAGACTCTATTCTAATAATATTGATCATTATTCACAGAATTATAGCTATTAAAAAAGTTATAACCATTTGAGTTGTTAAACCAAAAATATAAGGAATTAAACCTCATAATTTACATCCTAAAAAAATTATAAAACAACTAACAAATAATTTACTTGAAACAAAAAAATAAAACATTTTTGAAATTCTTAAAAAAAATATTTTTTTTGAATTTAAATTTCAATTAAAATTTCCTAAAATTATAAAAATTAACCAAAATCACCCTAAAACTCATGTTAATTTTACCAAAAAACTAAATTTTGAAAAATAAAAGTCACAACTAGAAAATAAATCCATACACATTCTAGAATGAAAAATTTTTTCACCTTAAAAAAGAAAACTTTATATGCTTTTTACACCAATTCTAGAAAAATAATATCAAAAAAAATTTTTGAAATTTTTGAAAAATTCAAAAATTTATTACTCTATTGAAAACCTTCTATTTGGAAAAAAGATATTCTTTATTTAAACTAAAAAAAATAAAGAAATTATAATAACTCATATTTAGAACCTAAATCTAACACATTTTTCTTCTGCCACTTTAAATTTTTTTTATTTTCAAAAAAATTCTTTTAAGAAATTTTAGAATCATGAATCCTATAGTTTTGTTTAACTTATTTTTTTTTTATAATCAATAAACAAAAAAATATAAAAATAATCATACAACATCAACAAAATGCCAATATCATGCAGCTGCTTCAAACCCTACATGTAACATTTTTGAAAAATGTAATCTTATCTGACGAAAAAAACATACACTTATGAAAATAAAACCAATAGTCACATGAAATCCATGAAATCCTGTTAACATAAAAAAACAACTTCCAAAAACTTTGAATTTAATTGAAAAATTTCTTAAAATATATTCTTTTATTTGAAGAAATAAAAAATATAAACCTAAAACTAATGTTAAAAATAAACTTATGCATGAAAAAAAATAATTTTTTTTTAAAATTCTATAATGAGCTCATGTTATTGAAAACCCTGAAGATAACAACACTATAGTTTTTAATAAAGGCACAGTTAAAGAATCAATAATAATATTTTCAAATTGATAAGGAGGTCATGAATAACCAATTTCCATTTGAGCACCTCAACATTTATGAAAAAATGCTCAAAAAAATCTAAAAAAAAAAAAAACTTCTGAAAGAATAAAATTTAACATTCCTAGACATAAACCATATCTCACAATTCTTTTGTGGAATCCTCTCATTTTTTCTCTAATAACATCCTTTCATCACATTACTGAAGTTACAATTAAAATAATTAAACCTAAAAAAATTAAAAAATTTAAATGAAAATGTCATCAAAAAACACTTCCTAAAGTTAAACATAAAGCTCCCACTGAAGAAATTAAAGGCCACGCACTAACATTAACTAAATGAAAAATCTCTTAAACCTTTACTACTTCTAAACAAATTGGCATAAACCTGTGGTTAGCACCACAAATTTCTGAACATTGCCCATAAAATCTCCCTAATACCTTAGAAACAAAAGTTGTTCTTTTTACTCGGCCCGGAACTGCATCCATCTTTACCCCAAACGTTGGTAAAGAAAATCTATGAATTACATCTGAAGAAGAAATGTTTAACTCTACCATTCAATCTAAAAAAGAAACAAATGGTAAATCCACTTCTAAAGTACGAAATTTTTCTTTTTCCTTTAACATAAAAGAATCATAACAAACATTCAAAATTTTGCATTCATAACTTCAGTATCACTGATGACCAATGATCTTTCAACGTAAAACTTTTAAATCTGAATTTCTCAACTTATTTCTATCTAAAAAATATAATAACTTCAAAGAAGGAAAAGCTATAAAAACTAAAATTAATCTAGGAACTAAAGTTCAAATTACTTCTAAAAACTTATTTTCTATATAACAAACCACACTTCCAAAATTAAAAAAAAAATAAATAATAAATATTCCTACAAACAAAGAAACAAAAACCATTAAAAATAAAACCTTATCATTAAATTTTAAATATTCAACCATCATTACTGTTGAAGCATTTGGATATTTTAAACCATATATCATCTTTTAATGTGGGGGTCTAAACCCAAAATTTATTATATCAGAATAACCTACTATTGCAGTCCTCACACAAAATAAAAAAATAATGAACTTTTTTTTTAAAAAAAATTTAAAAATTAAGATTTTATTCCTTTCGTACAAAATATCTTTAATAAAAGATAGAAACCAACCTGGCTTACACCGGTTTAAACTCAAATCACGTAAAATTTTAAAGGTCGAACAGACCTCTTTTTTAGACTTCTGCAACCTAAAAAGAAAAATTTTGATTCAACATCGAGGTAGCAAACACTTTTTTAAATATGAACTTTAAAAAATATTACACTGTTATCCCTATAGTAACTTTACTATTAAACCAAAAAAAATTTTTTAGGTTCTAAATTTTATTGAAAAAATAAATAATGCCCCATTAAAAATCTCTTAATTTTTTTTCAAGATAAAAGCTTATTAGGGTCTTATCGTCTTTTTTTGATTTTATGGTATTTTTACCAATAAATAAAAATTCAAAAAAAAAAAAAAAAAAAATATTTAGACTTATTAAACCTTTCAAACAAGTCCCCAATTAAAAAACAACTAATTATGCTACCTTTGTACAGTTAAGATACTGCAGCCATTTATTATTTTTTTAAACATAGGGCAGGCACTATCTTATATTTTTTAATAAAACAATGTTTTTAATAAACAGTTAGTCTAAATTTTGAATAATTTTTTCTTTTTTACATATTTTACTAATTTTATCATTATTAAAGAAAAATTTTTTTTCAAAATTTTTAAAAAATTTATTATTAAATTAAAAAAAAGTTTTAACACTATTTTTGACTTAAGAAACTATTATTCTTAACAAAAAAAATAAAAATTTAAAATCTAATTTTTTCAAAAACTTAATTTTTGAAAATTATTAATAAAATTTTGAATTAGATATCAATTTATACGTTTTATTTATCACTTTCCAAATTTATTTTTTAAAAATTTAATTCACTTAAACTTTTGTTTTCTAAAAAAAATAAATTTAAATCATTAAATTTTCGAAAAAAATTAATATAATATTTTGTTGAAAAAACGTGAAACAAAAAGTAAAAATATTACTTAATTAAAAAATTATTTTTTTTTCTAAAATTTTCTCATTTAAACTTACGTTTATCTTTTGAATGCAAAACAAAAATTTTAATTTAAAATAAAATGAAATTTTTCAAAAAATATTGTCTTTATCTTTAAATTTACAATTTAAAATTTTTTTTAAACTATTTGAAATATTTTAAGAACAATAAAAATTCATCTCAGCTTCTTCAAAACCACACTTTTTTTAAGCTATTAAAAAAAGAAAAAAAAGTTTTTAAAACATCTTTAAGTTTGCAACTTAACACATTATTTACTTATGCTATTTTTTTAAAAAATTTTTGAAAAAAAAAAAATAATTAAACACATTCAACCTACATAAAAAAAAAAATTAGGATTAAAAAAATATCTTATAGAATAATTAACAAAATTTCTTCTTTTCCTAATATTTTTTCTTAATCTTTTTACAATAATTTTTTTTCATCCTGAATCAAAAATCTTAAAAACAATTTTTCCTAAATTAGAAAAATTAAATAAAAAAATTTTTTTTAATCTTTTTTTAAAAAATAATTTTCTAAAAAATCAATTATAACTAAAATTTAAACTAAAACTTAAAAGAAATCCTATTCTTATCAAGAATAAAATAAAAATCTTGAATCTGAAAGAAGGAAAACAACAAATAAACAAAAACTTATTTAGTATTAAACCAATAAAAATTCTTAACAGAACTAAAGGAAACCCAAAAAATAATTTAAACTTAACTTTAAAACTCAAAAATTTTATTTTGCCTATTCTATTTTGCATTAAATAAAATAGTAAACGAAATCTATAAAAAGAAGTAAAAGGTAAAGAAAAAAGAAACAATAAAAAAAAAACCATTTTAAAAATTTTTAAATTTAATTCTATGATTGAATCCTTAGAATAAAATCCAGCTAAAAAAGGAAATCCTCTTAACGCTAGAATTCTAATCAAAATTAGAATTTTGCATAAAGGATTTGATCATCAAATATTTTTTAAATTACGTAAATCTTGAAAATGAAAAGAAATCTTTATTAAATACCCTACACAAATAAATAATAAAGCCTTAAAAACCGCATGACTTAATAAATGAAAAAATGCAAATAAATTTAACCCTAATCTTAAACAAACTCCCATTAAACCTAATTGTCTGAGAGTTGAGTAAGCAATAATCTTCTTTGAATCCCATTCAAAACAAGCTGAAAACCTAGAAAAATATAATGTTCAAAGACTCATCACACCTAAAAATTTTAAAAAAAATCTAGGAAAAAAATATTTCAAACGAATAATTAAATAAATTCCAGCCGTTACTAAGGTTGAAGAATGAACTAAAGCTGATACAGGAGTTGGAGCTGCCATGGCAGCAGGTAACCACCTCCTAAAAGGAAAAATTGCACTCTTTGTTGTTAATCCTAAAATAAGTAAAAAATAAAAAAACCTTCACATTATTTCAAAAGAAAAAATTTTTCAATGACCTTGACAAAATAATAAAGCTATTGAACATAACAAAAAAGCATCTCCTAATCGTTTTACTAAATAAGTCTTTAAACCTGCACTTCATGAACTAGAACTTAAGTAATAAATTATTAATAAAAATGAAGTTACTCCTAAACCATCTCACCCTATCAAAAGAAAAATAAATTTTGGGAAAAAAATTAAAAAACTCATTGATAAAACAAATAATAAAAGAATTCTCATAAAACGTCAATTTTTTAAATCATCATCCATATATAAATTAGAAAACTTCATTACACATGACACTATTATCACCAAAATTCTAAAAAATAAAACTGATATTCAATCAAAAATAAATAAAATATCAAAATTTATTGAATCAAAAGTATATACTTTAAAAGTAATTATTCAAGAAAATTTTAACAGATAAATTCATCCTAAACATAAACCTAAACCTCCTAATAACAAAAAAATTTTTCTTATAATTTTTATTAAACTTAATTTTGACATAAAAGATTTTCGAAAAATATTTTTTTCAACTTTTTATTTTCAAAATAAAAATGCAATCTTGCAGAAAATCAAGCTAAAAACAAAAATTGAATTCCTTTTTAATGTAAATAAAATATTCTTAAATAAAATATTAACTTTAAAAAATTTTTAAAGACAAAAAAATTTTTGACCTAAAACTCCCAAAGTTCTTATTCTTGTTTAAACTATCTAAAATTTTTTTTTCAAGAAAATAATTCACCAAAAATACCAAAAATTTTTATGCTAACACACCTTTGAAAAAAAAATTTTTTTGTTTAAAACACAATATACACAAAAAAATCAAAAAAAGTAAAAAAAAGTAAAAATTCAACCAATCACAAAAAATGGATATTCAACTGGCTTTGCACCAATTCATAATAAAATTAAAACTATTACAACAAATTTTCAAAAAAATATCTTATTAACTCTTTTTAAAATTTTTCTTCTTCCCAAAAAAGGTAAAAAAAACAAAATTACAAAAAAAAATAATAATCCTATTACACCTCCTAACTTATTAGGAATAGAACGTAAAACAGCATAAGCTGGTAAAAAATATCATTCAGGTTGAATATGAATGGGAGTAACAAGAGGATTACATTCAATAAATTTATCACAATCCATAAATAAATAAGGAAAAAAAAAAACTATAATAAAAAAAACTATAAAACTAAATAAGAATCCTAATAAATCCTTTACACCAAAATATGGAAAAAAATATATTCAATCCTTTTTATTAGCAACTCCTAAAGGATTACTTGAACCTTCAACATGTAATACACTCATATGGATTAAAATAAAGAAAATTAATATAAAAGGACAAAGATAATGTAAAGCAAAAAATCGAGTTAATGTTGCATATTTTACAGAAAATCCACCTCATAATCACTCTACAATTACATTCCCTACTATTGGTATTACTGACACTAAATTTGTGATTACTATAGCACCTCAATAAGACATTTTACCTCAAGGTAAAACATAACCTAAAAATGCGATAGCCATTCTGATTAATAAAATTATCACACCTATTATTCAAGTCTCCTTTTTTGAATTAAATTTGAAATAATAAAGCCCACGACAAACATGAAGATACAAAAAAAAAAAAAACATTGAAGCTCCTTTTGCATGAATTAAACGAATTATCCAACCCATTCAAATATCACGAACAATTAAATCTACAGATTCAAAGGAACATACATATTTACAAGCTAAAAATATTCCAGAAATAATTTGAACAACTAAAAATAAACCTAAAATTGAACCATATCTTCACCAAAAAGAAATTTTTTGAGGAGAAGGTAAATCTAAAATTCTTTCAAAAATCATTTTAAATGTACAAATTAAATTAATTAACTTTTTAAACAGTTAGCAGCCATTTTTTATAAATACATTTTTTTAGCTTCAGTTTCCACTAAAGCTACCATGTTACGACTTATCCTTTTTAAACAAAAAAATTGACGGGCGGTGTGTACTTAATTAGAAAAATTAATTCAATAAAACAAAAAATTTTTTATTTACTACCAAGTCCTATTTTTAACTAAATTATACTTTTTTAAGCTAAAAATTAACTAAATAACCGTAGCGAATAAAAAACTTTTTCATAAGCTGCACATAGACCTACATAAATAAAATTTTTAAAAATACTTTCTTAAAAAAACTACTACGGCCGTACACTAACTTTAAAGAAAAAGTGAATTCATAAGCGGATCATCTTTTAATATTCTACACGCTCCCCTGGAAAATAATAATTACCGCCAAGTTTTTTAGTTTGCTTGAAAAAAAATTTTGAAAAATTTTTTTAAAAAATAATAAAGTATCTAATTCTAGTCTTTAATTTAAATTTTCAAATAATGAAATTTTTTAAAAATTTTATGAAAAAATTTTTAAAAATCATCTTAAACTACCATTAAATAATTTTTTAATTCTTTTTTCAAATATTTTTTTTTATCCAACTATAAAAATTAAAGACTTAGTGTAACCGCGATTGCTGGCACTATTATTAATCTCTTTACTTACTAAAATACAATCACATTTTCATGAAAAAAAAATGATTAATTACTATAAAAAAAAAATTTTTTTTAAAAAAAATTAAAAACTAACTATATATAATTTTTTAATAAACTTTTTATATACCAAAACCAAATATTATTTAATATAAAAAACCTTTTTTTAAACTCATATTATTTTGAATATAGTTATTATCAAATTTTTTTAATGTAAAAATAAAAACTTTTAATTTAAGTAAGTTCTAAAATTTCTTTATAATTATTTTTAAAAATATATATTTTGTATATTCTTTTTCCGTCGGTCGGAAAATTTAAATATATGCCGCCTTTTTTTATTTATTATTCTATATGCATTCACCAGATATTACTTTCAAACATGTTTGTCATGATTTTTTTAAAGAAAAGATATTGACTGTTTGAAATTAATAAGGTTTTAAAAAATTTTTCTCCAAAGAAAAAATTCTTGTATTTTAATTTAAATATTAATTTTGAAAAAAAACATGAAATTTTTTTAAAAAATTTCTCTAAAAAAACTTTATTTTTTTATTTCAATAATTCCCCTTAAAAACAGCCTTTTTGGCCGTAAATTTTTTTGAACAAAAGGGGGGGGGCTTTAAGCTGTTTTTTTTT
>JAUZNC010056224.1:0-14339 GCA_034780395.1 Vannuccia rotundouncinata | reverse complement strand
TTTATATTGAAAAACTCAACAATAGATAAAAAAGGAGTTAGCTTGCATTCGGTGCAACAGGTATGGGTGCTATCTTGTGCCACAATATACAATGATTTATAACTCAAAATTGGTTTTCACATTTCATTATACCCATGATGTAAATAATTAAGGTTTAACGGTTTTATCATTAAGTAGGTATATGAACAAAGGACCATCACTCAGTTACTGTCGGAATGTACTACAGTTTAGAGATGAGAGATATTTCTTTATGAGAGATGCAGAGAGATATTCCTTTACAATATGTATCGGCTCTTTAATCAAGTAATTAATTATATCTGTTTCTTAAGTGGGACTGAATTAATCCTGCGAGATGAGAGGTAAGCATAGGTAAGATACTCAAACCAGGAAATAAAAATCGACAGATACAAACAATAACATATTTAGTAAGGTCAACAGTTAACAGAAACTCATAAAAGTTGTAAACAAATTTAGCGTGTTTGCAAATTTAGACAGGTTGTCTGGTATTGGCAAAACAATTTAATGTATTGTGAATATGACTGCAGATTATTTCGAAATCAAAACTAAATATTTGCTTATTAGAAAAAATTTTAGTAATATTTTCTCTTGATTGACAAGGCAATTAGTTTCGCATAAAATTAGCATAAGACAGAATTTATTTTTAGAACTCCATAAAACTAATGCAATTGTCATGGCAAGACAGTCTTGCCACCCGGCTTCAAATGGTTAAGTACTCTATAGTATTCTACACAATATAATATAATTAAATTATATATACATTTTTCGATTTAAATTATAACTGTTAGATTGGTTAAATTTATTAAATTATAAACTTTACCATTAGAAGAGATAGGCTTCGTCTTTTTTCTTTCTATTAATTAATAAAACAAATTATGCTTCATTATATTAATAAAAATACTCACAGAAATCATAATATAATATGGTACCTAAAAAATGTCTAGATATTTCTGGATATAACTGAATTATTCTATTTGTAATAGTTAAAACTTGTGAAAATCGTCAAGATATATCAGTATAGTAGGAGTAGTATGGGAACATGACATCTAGATAATCAATGCTCTCTCTCATTGGTTGATAGAATTTTGAGGGAACATTCGGCGATGACCTCAAAATAGTTATAATAATAATATTGTTCTATGATTTGTAACAGTTAACTTATAAATATTTCCTTTGTGGGGTCAACATAGTACAGACACAGTCCTCTATCAATCGACCAATGAGAAAAGAGTATTAATTATCTAGATATTTTGTTCCATACTACTGTACTACATACTACTCTATAATATGTTGTAGTCATTATTTTGTTTCCTTGAATCTTTTCTTCTGTGACATAGACATATAGATGAACTGTCTATAACGGTAAACTTCTTGCAAGATAATGTTTAGCGTAGAATTAAAAGAAGGTCTTAGTGAGCATAATGTAATTAATATTCATCAACTTTATAAATTACTCAGCTTTTAAATTAATCCAACTTTTTGAAGTGCTTATACATTGTATAAAAAAATAATTTTAATTTATTTACTCACTGAATAATTGTTTCCACTGGCCGCCTATATAAAAAATAGTAAAACAATTAAAAGCATTTTTTTAATATCAAATATAGCATATTTTTAGTGTTTCTTTTGATTTTTACAGTTGTACAAATGAATAAGCTTATTATATTTAGATTTTTCAACCATAACAGACACATCAATACAATAAAAAGAATATTCTTCTCAAAACAAATATCCATAGTCTCTTATTTTTACTTTTAAAATGGCTTCATCCATTACATATAGAATTTTATATATCGAAAAAATCAAAAAGTAAGTCACTGATCAGTTAAGAATAAAAAAATTATAAACAATGAATCACAATTTAATAAACCTGTTTTTCCCAATATAACTAAGAAAAATAAGATATTAAGATATCAAAAGTAGTAAATCAATATGTGTATATATATTGTTGTAAATTCAGCTTTCTAAGTGGTAATACGCTTATTGATTTCTGTGTGTGTACATCTTATGTTTATGTATCATTCTCATATAGTTTCATACCTATTCGTTCTGAGTGCACAGATTTCTGTGAAATAAAGCTTAGTTGTAGACAAAGATAATATTTTCATAAGATTTATTTATAAATAAAATCTATTTACAGATACAATTTTATTATCTACTTAATGCATAGATATATCATCATTTAAATAATATAAACGTAAAAACATATTAAATATTAATTTTGGATTATTAACTTCAACTTATTATAAATATGAAACACATTTGCAAAATATTTTTACAATAGGTCATACATAAGTAAATATTGGTTATAGAACTAATACATATCACTAGACTAATTATTTGTTATTAATTATAAAAATTTAACTTTTTTTATTATCACGGAAATATTGTGTAATTGAGGACTCATTTTTTATGTTTTTCCTCATTAATTTAACTTTAGTCATACTGTTTGAAACTTTTAAGATTTTAAGTACTACGCACATGACTAATATGTGACAAAAATGTTATCAAAATCTATCAATGTTTTCGAGTACTTATTGTGGTTGAGAAAAGAGGAGAAGAAGAAGAATTGGAAGAATTCTTCCAAAACACCTCAATTGGAAGGGCTGTAACTTTGTAATGCTCTGACGGATTAACGTAATTTTTAACACAATATTGGTGTATATAGGAAATTTATAATTTGAAGGTTTTGTGATTATTGATAAAATATTTCGAGAGTTTTAGACTTTCAAAAACTACCCCCATTTTCCGATATCTATAGAGCATATATATGTTTAGCTGGTGAGAGTTAACTGCATATTACTATAGGCTTGGATCATTTCTAAGTATTATTAATATTATATAAATAATCAGTTAAAATGAATACCTAACAAAAGGAAAACAATATAAATATGAATTATTGCAGTAAAAATCCTTTTCTTACTAAACATGTTAGGTTTGCTTGGTCTTCGTTCTGAATAGTAGAAAATTAAATTATGCAACAACAGATTTCTGAGATTAATAAATTGTTTCATATTACGACAATAAATGTTTTTGTCCCATTACATAACAGTAAAATAAAAAACACTGCACAAAGCTGTTATAAAAAATGTAAACGTACTTATTTAATAATTTTTAATTTAATACAGATCATGGAAATAGTTAGATGGAATATCGCATATTTCAACTCAATACTTTAATATTTGCCATTAATGGTCAAATGCGTTTTATAGAAAACAGGAATACAATTCATAGCATATATTCAAATTTATATTATATGAAATTAAAAAGGGTAAAATCATTATTGATTGTGTAATATATCTTACCTCTCGTCAATTCACTTTCTCTACGAGCTTGTTCAACTGAAAAAATACAAAATGGATTCAAATGTTTTAAGTTTATATTTCTGATTCGAATATATGTCATTAAATTTAAATAAAGGAACATACTTTGATACTCTTCTTGGCTGGCAACAAATGCGGCCTGCAATTCTAAAATATCCAAATGTGAAAATGGATTAAAATTAGATGAACATAATATGAGTATTAATTAAATATAATCAGAAGTCAAAAGGTAAATAATCAAATATCATATAAAATAATTTTTGTAAACTTTGAAGTTGAGAAAAATATATTTATATTAAAGATGTTCTGAAAATACCTGCATCTTGATTTTCTTCTACAAAACAAGAAAATATGACATTGTTATATAATTTATTATAGTTATTTATTATTGATCCTTCTATTGTTACCATACAAGATTATGGTCGCTTTATTGAATATTAAAATGCTTATTTTTTTATTATTATTATGTTAAGTATTGCAATTAGTTAATTTTTATTCTATAGTGCAGAATTACTGTCCTAATGATATTCCTTCAAGAAGATAATCGGAATACTTACGGTCTTCTATGTGGGCTGTGTTAACAATGATCGCATTCCGAACCACTAAAAGAAAACAGATCAATCCGTTATCGGAGTGGGAATATAATGTATAAAAATTGTTTAATAATCAACGTAACCCCTTTAAATCAGGCATTGTTGAAACACCTTCTTTTTGTGACAAATTGTTTACCATTAATTTATTTACTTACTCACGAATCAACCCTCCAACCTACTATAAAAGGGAATTTCCACAGAATCAGGTAAATAGTCAAATATTAATATGGATATAAGTTTGATTCTTATAGTAAAGTAAATGACTGGTTGCCACTATTTGACAAAATATCTTATACTCGTTTGCGCTTTAACAATATAATATTTATATTTAATGTCGATAAATTAAAATTCAAATGAATAGTAAAAGGAAATATGTATTTAAATGATCTTAATAAATATAAATTATTACAAATTAAATATAACACTAATTATATTTCAGATTTAACAGCACAATATATATAAGATTCGCACTGAACACTAAAAAAATAAGACTCATCTTACCTTCAAGTGAAGCCATATTAGCTACTAAAAATAGAAAAACAATATAATTTTGAAAAACATGCTTAGCGGTATTTCAGAAAAAAATCAAACCATGACAGCATTTAGCAAAAGAAAATAATAGTTTAATATAGGTGTATATCACAATCAAAAGACAAATAGGTTTTCGCTTGAAAACTTTTATTATTTTCAAGAACAATTCATTATTTTAAAATTGAAGTTTTCTTACATTCTTCCTCCTGCCTACTAATTTGGATGGCATCTCGCATTTCTAGAATATGTAGAATGAAAGGGTAACTGAAGTGACTTTAGCAATAAAGATCGTATTTAGATAATGGATTATAAACAATGTCGAAATATTTTTGTATCTTGTAATTTGGAGACTTTTATATTGTGAATTTTGTTGATATGTTTTGAAAATATGGGATATTTTTTTCATTATTTAGTTTTTGAAATATTTAAATTTAAAAATTTCACATTTTACAGTTTTGGTGAATTTTGACAAAAAATATATTCAGAAAATATTAGATTTTCTAATCTATTTTATTTTGAATCTAAATTTTAATTTATAATCGAACAAATTAAAATGGTGTTAGTCGACTGATAATTTGCTATGGCATTGAATTAATGTTTGAAACTGCCAAATCATTCCTTTTATTTTATTTTTTGCATTCAGTCTATTCACAGTCAACAGTTTATTCTAATAATAAGAAATTTTCTTTTGACATTTTCTAAGTAACAAAAAACTATAAAGATATAATTTACAATCGATTTCAGCAGCAATATGCACAAAGCTCCGCGAATAATGTTTTGACTTGCGCAACTAAAACTTTTACGTAATTCTTTAGAAAAGTATTCTCGAAATAAGTTTGGCGAATATTTACGGAAAGTTGTGCCAATTTGACCCTTACTTATTTCGCACAACTTACCCCTCTAATTTTCACGGAGTTGCGCGAATCTGTAATTGAATTGGTGCAAAATCGCATGAATGGTCCTCTTTATATGCGACTCGATAAATTACTGAAATTGCTGTTCGGATATTTCCTTTTAAATTGTTAAAATACATATTATATTAGGAGAATTCAATAGGTGAGATAGAATACTGTACGCTTTTAAAAATTAAATTATATATAAACCATTGTCGATTTTTTGTGATTTTATTGATATTATAGATTTTTGTGTTTTAGTGATTTTATCGATTTTTGTGTTTTAGTGATTTTATCGATTTTTGTGTTTTAGTGATTTTATCGATTTTATTTATTTTTGAATTTTCAATCTTTAACTCCAAGTTTCTGAATGAAAGTGTAGATATATATATTTAGTACTATTGTCACATCAAATACGTTTACGAAATATTTTTAATGATACGTAACAAGGGTTAAATAAATGATGATCGTATCGCCTTTGGCAATCGTATGGAAATTATAGGATTTAGTTATAACGGACAAGAAAGAAAGAAATTAATTTAAAATCCTATTTAATACAACAAACATTCTAATTAAAGACTTGCCTCTATCCAAAGACTCGTTAGAATTCGTCATAGAAGCTGGCATAGGGTGTAGTACTAAAAATTATGAAACATATATTAAAAAATTATGTTTTGAATTTTAAACATGTTGAACATAAAAATAATTTTTTGTTATACCAAACAGTATTGTTAGGATAATTATTTTACATAGCAACCAAATACAATTTTATGGCATTTTAAGGATCTTATATTTTTTCAAAAATACAAGTTAAAAAATAAAAGTTACTAATCATTAACTTGTTGTACCTAAACATTAAGTCTTAACAAATTAGTAACATTTAAGTAAAGACGTATTCTATAGTATTCGGTTATATGAATAACTCAAAATAAATGTGAAGCAAAATGTTAAAATATTATCAAATTTATAAATTAAACAGCATTATATCCTTAACATAATTTTCATTTGACATTTTTTAAAGTAACTAAAACCTTATATTTACTGAAAATTTCCTATTTCATTAAAAAAATCCAAGTATCCACTTTTGAGAATAATGTTGAGAATAGTAATCATTTATAGAAAATTTACAGCGAAATTTGCTTTACCTGGAACTTTTGCCACATCAGATACAAGAGTTAAATAAATTATGACCACATCGCTTTAGCAATCGTTTGTAGGATTTAGAGGATTTGGTTATAACACAACAAGAAAGAAATATATTTATTTAAAATCCTATTTTACTACAATCATTATTAATATAGACTTACCCCTATCCAAGGATTCGTAAGAATTCATCTCATAGAATTGTTCTAGAAGATTGGTATAGGGGGGGGAGTTATAAAAGGTATACTGTATATATATATATATATTACAACACTTCGTTATAATTTTAAACTATTCTAAAAATATAAATTATTAGTAAGCATACATTACTAAGATTATTTATTTTGCATTGCAACCGAATATAGTTTTATGGCATTTTAATGTCTAATTTAATAAAATTCTAAGTTTAAAGAGTTACAGCATAAATATATTAAAAAATTAGTAACATTTACGTAAAGAACTATTTAAGTAATATACCGGTTGGCGCGGAGCCAACGCATCAATTTATAGTGATATAGGCCAGTAAATTTAGGCAAAAATTTGTTAGTATATGTACGATATTTTGGTCTATGTACATACCATAGACATTATATATATATCTATACGTTAACTAGATCTGCAATCTAAAAGTTATTCATCGTGCTAGGAAAAAACTTCAATTTGATTAGTTAATTTGAAATTATAGGCATATTACTTTAATGTGATAGAATAATTTGAAATGTGTTACCATTTTTTGCCTAACACGTCGGAAAAGCATTTAATTTTAAATTGCGGATCTAGCTGTAGTTTTAGTGTAATGCCTATGGTATATACTATATAACTGTATAACCTTGACACACCAGTCAAGGCAACAGTAACTTTTGTGATAGACCAAAATATCGTACATAAACTAACAAATACTTGCCTATGTACATATCACTACAATTTTATGCGTTGGCTCCGCACCAACCGGTTATATATATATATATATCCTTTTAGTAGATCACTAAAGCGTATTCTATTATATTCTTTCATCTAAATCGCTCAAAATAAACCTGAAGCTGCCAACATTAAAATTCTGTCATATTTCTAAATAAAAGTGCATTATAAAGAGTGACTAAGCAACGCATATATATTGAATTACCCTTATTAGGAAAAGTTTAATATTCTATTTAAAACGTATCAGGAACATTCCATTAAAAATAAAATGTTTTAATAGTGTAGTTATGTATTACTATATAGTATAGCAAAACCGTTTGCTTTCAATGTAAGGAGTTTTCAATCTGCATTAGCAGATGCGGAAATCAAAAGTCGTTGTCAAGCATGTAAAGTTAGTTGTTAGGACGTTATCTATAATCATCTCTTCAAAAATACATACTTTTTACACTGTTCTCAATATACTTTTAATTATTGTTGAATAATTCATATTAAAATGTATACATGATTTTAACAATAATGTAAAACTTATTATATATAGATTGAAATCCTTTTTGAACAAACATTCCAATTGTAGTTGTGTAAACACCCCGTTAATATGTAAATAATTTCGTCTACAAAGCGACTTACCGCGAGACAGGGAACGATGTGCTTGTAAACTCAAAAGTAAACCTTCAAGAGTTGACAACTCCTTCACAAAAGAAAAGAAAATATACATTGGCACTCAAGTTTTCTAAGACACAATAAAAAATAACTTTTACATTATATATACTTTTGAATAAACAGCTGCTATCTCATAGTGTAATTCATTAATATGTTGAACCTTTTCTGTGGATTTACAAATATTAAATTTAACTACTAAATCTTAATTGTACATTTACCTATAATTTAGATTTGTCTATTCGCTCAAATGGATATATTTGGGTTTTACTAAATTACTAAGTGATTAGCTTTTAATTTAATAAAGTATATGGACTGCTATAGGTGAGTATAAATATAAATATATATAAATATAAAACATTAATTATCATTATTTTCATTTGAAGTCAATTCCACAATAATCAAAAAGACATTAATTATTACGCTTGGAGGACCAGGAACAGGAAACGGTCATAGTGTAACACTAGTAGAGACACTAACATTTCCCCAGTAGTAGAGACCATAAATTGGAGAGATGAAAATTACTGTTGAGAATTTCTGATAGAAATATCCATGAATAGAATATGAATAAAAACCATAGACTACTTAAGTAAGTTTTGATATAAGCATAGAAAATATTTAGTTCTTTCTTTTGAAATAAAAAATAAAATATGTCTATGAGCAATTAAAATTTAAAACTTAATTTCGATCTGCAGGATTATCGAATTGTGTCATCAGCAATATCATTAAAGGATAAGCAGAATCTTCTATCAACCAACAATTATTTTTTCGTTCATTTTTGACATGCTTCCGAATTTTGTAACATAAAAGAATTATGGATACTTCGTTAACAAATTTGTTCAAATATTTTTACAGACTATCAAAACACTAACATACACACTAAAGCTGCTACGTATCACTGATAGAAAAATCACTAACATTTAGTAATAATGATAGCTAGCAGGGTTTTCTGCTCCTGACAAATGTTAGCAGTAATTAACATGGAGATAAACTAACAGTATTTCCTGCTCTTCGAATTGTCACTATTAGTGCTACCAGCGTTTCCTGCACCAAGCTTACTTTAGGAGGAAGACACATTATTCAAAAGACGCCAATTACCTGCTCACGTATTTATTCTTTACTACAAGAGCGCACAAAAGACCCCCTTTTGTAAACGCAACATTGTAAAACCTGGAATTGCTTAAACGAACTGGCCTACCTTCTTCTATAACATGTATGATTATATTTTTCAATAAAAAAAACGATATACAGGGTGAATTTTAAGTAACGCCCGTTTTTTAACTAAAAATAGATCAATGACATTTTAAACTTAAAATATACAAGTAAGTCGACACATGAAACCATACATACCACGTCTAGCTCAGGGTCTGCATGATGGAGACACTGATAGACGAGTACAGTTTGCGGAGGAATTTTTGACCAAGATAGCAGAAGACGATTCTATTTTGGACAGAGTTTTGTGGTCGGGCGAAGCTTCTTTTAAACTCGATGGCCACATCAATCGCCATAATTGTGTATATTGGGCTGCAGAGAATCCTGGTCTCATTTTTAAAAAGGAAGTCTATCTTCCAGGTATAAAAGTTTGGTGCGCATTTTCATGTAAATGGTATTGTAGGAACTTTCTTTTTTGAAGGCCCTGTAACCATGCCAATTTGTATCTGAACATGATACAGACACACTTTTGACCGCGCGTTCGACACCAAGATTGTATTTTCGAACAGGATGGCACCCCAATCCTCTATGCAAACAAGTTCGTGAGTGGTTGGATGAAAATTTTACCGATCGCTGGATCGGACGTCGGGGTCCATCTGAATGGCATCCAAGATCCCCAGAGCTTTTACCTCTTGATTTTTTTCTTTGGTGCGTTTTGAAGGATAAAGTTTTAGGCCGAGGCCTCTTAACAATCCGCCAACTGAAAACGTTTGTCGAATAAGAAATTCGTAATATCGACACAGAACTTTGCCGGTCCGTAGCTACCAGCCTTCAGATGTGTGCCAATGTAGATGGGGAGCAGTTTGAACACCATAAGACATGATTCTGCTGTATTAATAGCCTGAATTTTGTACAATGTCTATCTATGTTTTATTCTTTTCTAATTCATTATTTATGCTAATAAAAATTTAATTATTCTATAAATCTTTTATTGTTAAAAATCGAGCGTTACTTAAAATTCACCCTGTATGTAACTCGTCCCTTGCCAATACTATTTCAATCTTTATTTGACTTATAATAATAGGACGCAAAAGCTATCGGAGGCCGGCCAAATGTCCAGAGTACAACCCCCCCTGACAACGGACTTGATTAAAATAGTATGCAAAAAGTGATTTATGTAAGCTTGTTAATATGTTAATAAACAATATTTTCAATCAATAGTTCCAAAACGATCAGGTTCATTACAATAGGTAGGTATAAAGTGTCGTAATTCTAAAAATAGCTATCTAATTCTATGAAGCGTATAGTGCAATCGAAGTCACTGAACAAGATGGCTAACTGAAACAAGCATCCTTGTATTGAGTCGTTGTACCTTATCTTATCTTTGTTTGAGTGTCTGGACGTTAAGTGGTTTGCATATGAATAAGTCCATACAAAAATATTCTGATAATTATTTATCAGAAAGTAAATATAACACAGCGTATAATAAATTACTACTGTTTATAACTAAATTAAAAGACTATGATTGTTCTGTCATCACTCAATGGTCAAAAAGTCGCACTCAAACAGAACAAATGTTTAGCTCATAAAATAGTCTTCCTGCTTTGTCAAAATAAAACAGTTGTTTTTTTATTAATTGTGTTTGTCAAAAGTTAGTTAATCAGATAGATTTTATATATTTCAATAAAAGTAATAATAAATAATAAGTTCAATAAAATAAACGACAATATATCAAAGATTGTTTTTTTTTAATTAACTTAATGTTTAGTTCAATTCATACTTACATTCCAGTTTTCAATATATTCAGATAAAAATGGTTCATTATTTATATGTGCAAGAGGCGCATTCTCTGGGTGGTCTTTGTGAATTCGAATGTCAAATGAAATAAAATTTGGATCAATTTGACCAATCAAACATACAAAATGTTCTGGAAAGGATGGATTATCTAAAAGAAAGGCAATAAAAAAGAATAATTATGTTGCGACTTAATAATTTTAATTTCAGAATATTAAAAAAATAAAGTATAAAAAATATATAAATGATGTTAATTAAATACAACAACACTTTTCTTTATGTATGATTGAAAATACAATACTTACTGTAATCAATTTTTAATGTCATCCTTGGGTATTGTTTCAGACAGAGTAACACATCCTTTCTTCCTGCTTTTAAAGTACATAACTGAAATGTAATTATGTAATAATAAACAATAGACATTTGTATTCAAAATCAATTTAGTATAATATTTGGTTTTGTCAAAAATATGTATTGCTTAAGATATAACATTAAAATAAATATATAAAAAATAATAAAAACTGAAGTTTTAATCATATATAATAAAATTGAAAAGATACTTCATAGGTCTAGTAAGAAAACAAATACTGGGGACACTGTTTTGTATGAAAAGTATACTGGCGATACAGAAATCACAAAGGGTTAGAAAATAAGATGCAGATGACCAAAATGCACAATATTGGTGCCATTAAACAAAATTGTTTACAAATTGGTCATTATTAAATTTAAAATGAGGACACATAACCAAATAGACTAAGATGTGCACTGTATTTAGATTATCGATGATAACACTGTAAGACTGTAAACTATTTGACAGTACTTAGCAGAATGAAATATAATATTATCACAATAATTCTTCAAAACAAAAATATGAACATTTGTTCGTTCCAGTTGGTAAAAATAATATATCAATTTGCTTTTTTTAACATGTGTTGAAAACATTAAATATAAAAGAAAAACATTGTTGCATTATATTAATTATATGTGTATTTAAAAAACAATGTTTTACATTTTTTAAAAGTCATCTTGATTAAAATTCAACAAATTTCTGAACAGAATTATTAAATACTAAACTTAATTTTGTTTATTCTAAATTTATGTAATAGATTTTAAACTTTGATTATTTTAAGATTATTAAATTTTGTTATACTATTTTCACATATGAACTCATATATAAACTGATAATGAAAAATAGAAATTAGAAAAAAATTCAAATAAATATTTTATTTTGTTTAATATAATTTTCAATTAGGCTACAATTTGCCTATTTTCAGAATTCTCATATACATTTATACATCGAATTTACTTACACATAGAATACTCTATTACCAGAATATTTACATATTTGAACATTATATTTTGTTGTGTTTAAAATTAAATTAAATTTTAATTTTTTATAAAATATTTTATATATTATAATTATATTGGAATTAAATTGAATGGTTATCTTTTGATATTAAATAAAACATTAGTGAAATGTTATCAATTTTAAAGCAAAAAGATTTCAGGAATGGGCTGGTATTATGTAAATTATTTAGTTGTTCAGGCTAGATTTTGTGTAATTTTTTAGTTTAAATATTTGTTATTTTTATTTTTATATTTATAAGTTATTTTTTATTTATGAAACACAATTTATTTAATATTTGGCTGGATATAATATAAGGCTCTGTGCCAATTTTTGTACTAAGTAAGAATTAACTAGATGTTATTTATAACAAAAGTAATATTGATAAAGTTATATATTATAATAAATAAATAAATAAATATATATTATATTTAATATTAGTAAATTAAATAAATTATATATCATTTCATATAGTTTTTATACTTCTGGAAGCCATAAGAATAACAAACATTTTATATTTTCTGCAACTATATTTTTACATAGTAAAATAATATGTAAAGTCTGTCCTCTATGATTATTAATTAGTATTAGTACATACATAAGATATTTAGATTATAATTTTTTGTTATTTTAATGAATGAATAGTGGCATCTCCAGAACCAACAGCAGCATCTCCAGAATGAATAGTGACATATCTGACATCTAAGGAACCAGTGCCATGAAAAGTTGGAGAAAAATTAATAATCTCAACTAGTTTTACATTTCTTGGTTCCTTTTCTTTGTTGGACACTTTGTACTAAATGCAAACTGTGAATGCCATTTCACCAAATCAGCAAAGATTCATTTGTGACTTGGACGATCTACTGGTCCTTTGCCACGACTTGTTGCAAACAAAAATGTTTTTCACAGTTCAAATGTTAAACAACTGCCTTTCTGCAGAAAAAAAATAGAACATGAATTTGTTTTTATACTGGGATAAAGGACCATCCAACCAGAAAGATATGGATTCAAATGATGTCTCTTGTATCTCCTGTATTTTGTAACCAATGGATGTCTCTTGCATTTTAGTAAAACGTAATCTTTAAAATCAATAACTTAAGTTATGGTAGACTGTGTGTGAGTCAATTCACTGCAATTTCTATAAATATTTGTGTATTCCAATAATCTAATTTTTAAAATGTTAATTTATTAAAAACAAAATGTATATTTGGATTATTTTTAAAACATAATTATGTATATACATAAAATTGATTTATATATCAAATTATTAGTATACAGAGTAATCAGAGACTTTCTAAATAAAACTTTTCTATATTTAGTGTTTGTGCATTACATTTAAAAGTATTTTCATATTACTTAGCAAAATAATTATTATAAAGTTCATAACATCTTAGAATATAGATTATTAAATTACATTACATTTGACCAAAAAATAGCTCATAATTAAAATAATCATAATTAATAGAATAGTCAATATTTTAATTATAAGACTTATATACTTAAAGCCTTTGTTTTCCCTTTAAAAACAAACTAAAAAGTAAAATACAAAAAAAAATTTCATTGGTAAGATAGTTATAGAAAAATTAAAATCCTTAATGAAAGAGAGTAAAAAAAATACTATAAGAATCATAGGCAAAAAGTGTGATTTTAATTATTTTAAAAATTAATGAAAATTTCTGGTTGGCATGGAATTACCCAAATACATATTTAAAATATGTAAATATATAATTTGTGAATTATACATTATTTCAATATATACAGGGTGGCGCACAAAGATATACCCATTAACAAAATTTTAATTTATGAATTTTACATTTTAAACTGATGTATCATTAAATCTATGATTTAAATTTAAAATCGCTGTGACAAGATTAAAACTATCTATATCAACTACAATGGATTTATGATTTAAATTTGAAATTGCTGTATGACTTGATTAATTTCAATTCATTGTTGTGTGTGTAAATTATGG